>PVIH01013792.1:0-56771 GCA_004025045.1 Sigmodon hispidus
CCTCTCTGGTCAGGGTTTGATTCTGTCTTTCAGAGACCCCTGCAGTTGTTGGTTCGCTCAGTTCGAGGTCGCAGTGGGGAGCCTTGCAGATTCCCTCAGCAGCAGGAGCTGTGTGTGTGGCCAGGTGCAGAGTTCAGCTGCTCCTGCTCCAGAGTGCGCTGGGACGCTGCAGAGAGCACCGGTCCCGGTGGCGGAACCGAAAGCAATGTGAGCTCAACTCTCCCTCCCAGGCCAGGATACAGGCTCTGAGGCCTGCCGAACCCTCCTCACCTCTGGTCAGGGTTCGAATCCGCCCCTCAGGGACCCCTGCAATTGGTTTGCTCAGTTCACTCAGTTCGGGGTCGCAGTAGGGATCCTTGCAGATTCCCTCAGCAGCAGGAGCTGTGTGTGTGGCCAGGTGCAGAGTTCAGCTGCTCCTGCTCCAGAGTGCGCTGGGACGCCGCAGACAGCACCCTAAAGTTTCTTTCTAAATCTGAACAAATATAGGTGGACTGAAATTTGAGTAGAAGAATAACTTATGTAGAAATAATCCTAACTATAAATAGAAAACTGGGAAAAAACAAGCTTGATCTCTTTCCCAGTATTATTACAGAATAAATTATTCAAAATTCAGAAAGAGTAGAAGTTAATAATCTGATCTTTAGTTCACATTCCAATTCAGTCATTCAAGAACTAAAATCCTTTAAATAATATGAATTACTTCAGAAAATCTACAGTTGCATGACCCCTCCTCTCTGCCAGGGAGGATGGCATACAAATGATACCATCTGGGAGGCTCTGAAATCCTTTCCTTATTTCTCACTGAAGCATGTGGACTCATAGTTCCACCTACATTTCCTCACTTAAGTCTCCAAGAAAGTTGGCATGTTTTCCTGCACTGCCCTCAGCCCAGTATCTCTGTCAGACACTACAGATGTCAACCCCAACCTGGGACAGTTATATAAAGAGATCCCAGGGTCTTGAGGCTTCTTTTGGGGTGGTGCTCAGGAGCAATAGGAAGTGTGGGATTTGTCTGCCTGCCTGTTTTTTTTTTTTTGTTTTGTTTGTTTGTTTGTTTGTTTGTTTGTTTGTTTGTTTGAGACAAGGTCTCCACATGTAGCTCTGGTTATCTTGGAACTCACTATTGAGACTAGGCTCATCTTGAGCTCATTATGTAGACTAGGTTAATCTTGAACTTATTATGTAGGTTAGGTTAGATTTGAATTTACCAAGTATACTAGGCTGGGCTTGAACTTTCAGGGATCCACACATCTCTGCCTCCTAAGTGCTGGGACTAGAGGTATATGCCACCACACAGGGCTGCAGTACGGTTTTAAAAAAATGACTAAATTTATTACTTATTATGTGTGCATCCAGTGTAAGAGGGATCCCTTTGGGACCATGAGAAGGTTTCAGGTAGGAGGAGTTGGCATAGGCTGCTGTGAACTAACTTTGTGGCTGCTGAGAACTGGACTCCTATCCTCTGTAAGAATAGCAAGTGCTCTAACAACTGAACTTTCTCTCCAGTCCCCAAAGGGTAGTCTTACTGGGCCTTACTGCTCTTGTTCATGTGAGAGGAGAGGCCCACAGACTGGAAGACACAGCCAAGGGTGCTATAGATGTCTGTATCAAGTGAACCAGCAGCACTAATTTATTATTTTACACTATTAGAGGTTCAGGTAGGGTCAAGTGTTACTAATCAAAGGGGCAGGTAGGGCAGCACTTCTCTGAGAAGTTGTGAAGGACAGTGTTCTCCTGGCTTTTCCAGCTCCCAGACATGGCTTACATGCCCTCACATCCTCTCTCTGACCCTCTCCCTTTTATATGAACTGTTATAATTACAAGGTCATCTCAAGATTCTAGGTTCATCACATTTATGAAATACCTTTGACCACGAAAGATGCCACACCTATAAGCATCACAGCTCTGGAAACAGTTAAGATGTGTGTGTGTCTCATACTGAGGTATATTACTGGGGAATAAAATCTAACAGCAGTAGGCACAGCCTTTGATATCCTCCCCAAACACAGTGAATACCTCTCATTTCCCCAGCCCTTTATATCATCTGTTTATATGGATGAGATTTGCATAAAGTCTACTTGTATTGGCATAGACTGACCACAGCTACGAATCGATTTCAGTAAACACTCAAGCTGTATTCCTCAGTGCTGAAAAAGAGAGTTTACTTCCTTGATTTTCTCCACCTCAAAAGGAGAAAATTCCAGTCTGCCAGCCAGCATTCAGCTCTCGGGCAATGACACACATCCTAGACTCTTCCCAGGAAGGACTGCAGGCCCGGTACACTTTGGCACAAATCAAGGTTGCATGTGTGGGTACTGCTGGAGTTAACAGTAATGAGTTCCTTTGATAGACCTAAAAATAGTTGCTACTAGCAGCTGATAGAGTATGAGCTTTCCAACACCATCTCGGTTCCCTCAAGGCCTTCATAACCACAGAAACACACACACACACACACACACACACACACACTTCCTACCATTCTAAAAGAAAACCTAAAAAGGCTGAAACCAAGAGGAAATTCAAGTTCTTTCCTACTCCGAAAGAGTCCAAGAAAGTCCTGAAGTCAATGCCATTCCCCATCTGAGGCGGGTACAACACTGTAGGAGGCTTATTTGTAAAACATATTGATAGTTACACACACACACACACACACACACACACACACACACACACACACACACACAGAGCCTATTGAACCACCCCTAATGATCTGAAGCCAGAGGCTAGTATTCAAGGGTGACCTTATTGTGGTGGCTGGCCATACAACATAAACCACACTTATAAAGGCTCAAGGCCAACGGGGGCTGAGATTGAGAAACTCTGAGCAGCAAAAAGATGAGAGAGTTTTTACGAAGTCCCTCTCTGGCAGAGGGCATGACCCCTGTGAGGCTCAGCAGAGTGGAGAGCAGGAGCATTTACTATCCAGCCTTTCTCCCTGGCTTAGCAGGGGCTCAATAGGATGGGGCTATATCTTAGTATAAATCTCCCTTGGAGACAGGCCACTACCACCCAGCCCTAATCTTAATCTAGTTACCAATTCTTAACCAGGCAATACAAAGTTTGGTATTATGTATCACAGGGGAAAGAAAACTTGATAGGTAGGATTGTTGAAAACACCTAACCTTGCTACTTCACAGCTGCCCTGAGACCATGACCTCATGTCTACAGAGAGACAACCACTGCTCTTGATACCTCAGAAGGCCAATGAAGGATCAATTTATGAATGTCAAAGTTACCCAAGAAATAAGAGCAAAAACATATTTAAGAAGTGATTAAAAGCCTAGCAGTGGTGGACTTTAATCCCAGTGCTCAGGAGACAGACGCAGGCAAATCTCTATGAGTTCAAGGCTAGCCTGGTCTACACAGAGAGTTCAAGGACAGCCAATGTTACACACACACACACACACACACACACACACACACACACACACACCATCTTGAAAAGAAAAAAACAAACCCAAACAACAACGAAAACAAACAAATAAAACCAACCCCAAACCAAAACGAAACAAAAACTGAAGTGGTTTGTGGCATCCTGAGTGAGCACAAATTAGTAACAAAAGAAAGATAAGAAATCACCAGGGAAAATACTTTAGGGGAAAAGAGTTTGAACTGGGGGAATAAGGCAGTGAGAACATTCTAGAATATGAGAATGGAAGCCAGACACACAGAGGGAAACATTTGCATGTTTCCCTTCCTTGCAGGAAATCTCATCTGACCACAGTAGACTTCCACTTGGAGTCCTCCTTTACAGACATGCTGGGAACAGCAGGTAACTTCTATCATGTGCAGGGGCACGGAACTTTGGATAGAGCAGCTCCTGCTCTTAGCAACTGATAACTACAGAGGTGTGTGTGTGTGTGTGTGTGTGAAGATTTATGCAGGTCCTTGCTGCAGTCCAGTTCATGCTTTTGATAGGCATATAATCTAAACTCTAGAACTGTAGTCTAGAGGCTAGCAACAGCAGATTGCTTAGAAAAATCATAGCATATCCACAGGGCAGGACTTCACAAACTCTGTAAAACATGTAAAAACATCAGCCCCATGTGAATGGATATTGAATACTTGCCCCCATTTAATATTGAATGAAACAAGCAAGCAAACAAACAAAAACTAAGAATAAAACTGCCTCCAATGTACCAACATTCACGACAAAGGGAAAGAAATCGCCCTCACAGACTGCTCCCTGATGCACAGATGTCTAGCATAGAAATCAAGTCTCCAGTCACAGGCAGGGATGAAGGAATGAGAAGAATCACAGATTTCACCATATGCCCCTTTGAATTCTGTCACACTTGCATATTACTCATTTAAAAATTCCCTTAAGAGGCCAGAGAGATGGCTCAGCAGTTAAGAGCTCATATTGATCTTGCAGAGGACTGAGGTTTGATTTCTCAGGCCCATAACTGTGGGCTCACAACTCCATTACCTGCACTTTTCTGACCTCTGTGGCCACAGACTCTCATGTACAACCCCCCACTCTGCCTCCCCCCACAGACATAATTAAAAAAAAACTTTAAATGTGCTTTCTGCTGACTGAGTGGCTTCAGAGACTCTAGAAAAATTAAAACATTTCCCTTCAACACAGGAAGCACCCACACATGAAGTTCTCGGTGGTCGCCTCCAGTTCAGACCGACTAGGAAGTTATCAATTCAAAACATAACTGCCCAATTCAGGGCCCTATTCAGGTCCCTAGGAACTTTACTGGGTGGTTGGGTTCTGTTAAAGAAAACAAGCCCCCCATCTCTGGTGCTGTGCTGCAGCCTGAGCAGACATGACTGTGGAGGCAGGCTGTCTAGCCAGGGGTCAGCTGAGCTCTGGGAGAGGGCAGGCAGCCATGGCCTGCAGAGGGAGTGACATGCTGCTAAGTCAGACTGTCAGAGGTGGATGGGGAACCCAGGGGCCTCCTTGCTGACATGTCTGCTCTCATAGGAGTCGTTCTGCTATCAGCCTCGTTGACAGGATTTGTCTCAGGAATATCTCTTTGCTTCTCCAAGTTCAGGGGATCCAGGATCCAGAGCTCACAGACAGAATGTGCACTACTAAAGTCAACTTCCAAAAATAGTGTGGCTTAACACTTGTGAGAGATAAAGAGCAGCCTCTAACTAGAGTCCCCACTGCATGAGATGTCTACTTCAGCCTGCAAACCAGTAGCTGCCTGCCACAGCCACAGAATCTGCTTGTTGTGCTCAAGATAGGCAGGGCAGAGTATCCCCTTGGCGTTGTTCAGAAACCTCGGCCCTCCAGGAAAGAGTAGTCTCTTTTGCCTCACTAACAAAGGCATCTCAAGCGATCCCTGTACCTTGCCCAGGGAGAGGTGTGTGGCTGTTCTGATGAGATCCAAGTCCCAAGAGGGCACAGCCCCACTTAAATCTGCAGTGGTCTCTGATATTAAACATTTTCAAAATGAAGCTGTAAGGCATGGTGGCAAAAATCTGTGTTTGACCCCTTTCTGAGACGGTTACTGTGCACCATTGTTATAAATCTTACCTTAGGATATTTTATTTCTACCATCTTATATTTGAGCAAAATACACATCCAAAAGAAACATTAAGGGAATGGACAAATGTGAACAGACAATTCAATTCACTAATGAGAAAGATCATCTCGCTACAGTTGCCATACTCTCATTATCTTGCAGATGCAGCTTCTGTGGATCTTATTTACATTTGCCTGTCTTCTAAATAGATGGGTTGTGATAAAAAATGCATTACTGGCTCCTGCCAGCCATGGGTCTTGTTCCTCTTCTTTAAGGCCCCTTTGTTTTCCTGTTGGCTTAATCATCTGTGTCCTTTCTGTTCTGTTTTCTCTGGGTTTCTCCCCAGCTTTGCTGAGCATGATAGATTTGTTCCTGGGTTTTCCCTTAGGAAACCCATTTTTTCCTGTACGCTTACAACATCACTATCTTTCTTTATCTGTGAGTATAAAATTCTGTCCCTGGCTACTGTGTTTTTAAAATTACATTTGTTCATTTGTGTGCATGTGTGTGCACATGTGTGCTTGTGTGCATGCCATGGCAAGTGTGTGGAGATCAGCTCTTGTGTGAGTCAGCACTCCGTATCCATCACCTAGGTCCCAGGCTTAGCAGCCTGCTGAGCCATGCAGGTAGCCTCGGTTATAATTTTTAATCTTAATAAATTTCTAGAACTCTGAACGGAAGTGTTTTCTCCATGGAACTATTATTGTATTCTTAAAGAACAAAAAGGCATTTGTTTACCAATAAAATATATTGTTTAAAATATGCCAAGTTACCCATCTCACAAGAATTAACTACATCCTCAGAATATGAAAAGAAAACATAGTTTTCATATTAAAAAAATCAAAGAATGATGAAATAGACACCAAGGTCTAGATGTGTATAGTGCTTATTTTGATTCCAAAACTCCAACTTGATGCTTGGGTTACTCAAGACAAAAGAAATAGAAGTTTTTAATTGACTCTTTACTAGCCAAATGTGTACTCGCCTAAAATCTTTAATTATTATTTTTGTTAATTAAGTTATTTTAATTTATTTTATATCTTGACCATAGTTTCCCCTTCCTCTTCTCCTGTTCCTCCCTCTTAGCTTCTCTCAGCCACCATCTCCATTCACTCCTCTTCCATTCAGAAAAGGGCAGGCCTCCCATAGGTACCAACAAAGCATGACACATCAAGTTAAGGCAGGACCGCGTTCCCCCTGCACCTAGGTGGCGTGAGGCAACCAAGCCTGGGGTACAGGTTTCCAAAAGCCAGCTCTAGCACTAGGGGCAGGTGCTCCACAAATAGACCAAGCCACATAACTGTCTCACACATGCAGAGGGCCTAGGTTGGTCCCAAGTAGCTGTCTGTCCAGAGTCTGTGAGCTCCCATGAGCTCAGGCCAGCTGTCACTGTGGGTTTCCCGGTTATGACCTTGACACCCGCCCCCATTGGTACAATACCTACTCCCTGTCTTTAACAGGACTTCTGGAGCTCAGCCCAGTGCTTGGCTGTGGATCTATGCATCTGCTTCCATTTTAATATAGGTTTTGTTTGGAATGGTCCACACAATTTTGTTTGAATAAATGTTAACCCCTTGAGATAAGACATGCTCATTTAAAAGTTTTCTTTTCCTTTCCTTTTTTTTTTTTTTTTTTTTTTTTTTTTTTTTTTTTTTTTTTTTTTTTTTTTTTTTTTTTTTTTTTTTTTTTTTTTTTTTTTTTTTTTTTTTTTTTTTTTTTTTTTTTTTTTTTAGTTTCTAGGACCACAAATATCATCAAATGTAAACAATATAAGACATATTTAGAATGACAATATAGAATTACTTCAGTGTTTTCCAGGATTTATAGTGTAATTAATACTAAAGGAATGACTCATGGTGATAATTTGTAGCCTTTAATATCACTACTCAGGCAAAGGTAAACCAGTTATCCCAATTTCATTTATACCTCAATAAAGATGCTAAATATATGTGTGAGGTACAGACTCAGCCCATTAAGGTACAAACCACACATTTCCCATATCTTTGTCCATGAAGCTCAAGATGTGTAAAACCTTCAATCCATCTATCCTGCTCCTGCCAGCACACCTTTGAAAATCTATTTGGGAAAAATCTCAAAATGTACTGAATTCTGTGCTGTATCAACAGAGCCGACTCTAAGCATCTGTCCTTGACTTTCCCCTGTGTGGTATTTAATTTAGGGACTCCCTTTTGGGGCCATTTCTAACTTCTCATATTTTGCAATTCTGGCTCACCAATTCCATACACTCTCCTTGGTTCTCCCAATCCCTATACCTCCAGTTCTGTCGCTAACAGAGATTTGCATTTCCCAAATTTTATTTGTAAAAGAAGATAAAGACAAAACCCAATTTAAGTTGGGCTTGTTTATTTCTTGGTTTGCTTTTTATAACTTTCCATCAATTGTTTTTCTGACTTTCACAGAACAGACTTCCTACCTGGTTTTAAAACAAGATCCAAATATACAAAATTGTTGTGTGTCAGAGATAAGCAAAGGACTTGGTGAAGTGAACAGAAAATGGATGGAAAAGATGACATGTCCCAATCTGTTGTATTTCAGTTAGGTCAGGCTCTTCAGAAGTCAGGAGGGGTTTGCTGTTGTTATTTGTTTGTTTGTTTGTTTTTCCTAAAGACAGGTTTTTCTGTGCAACAGCCCTGGCTGTCCTGGAACTCTGTAGACCAGGCTAGCCACAAACTCACAGAGACTCACTTGCAGCATCTGTCTCTGCTTCTAATGTGCTGGGATTAAAGGAATATGCCATCACCGTCCAGCTAAAATCAAAAGTTTTTAGAGGCATAGAATCAAATTGAAAGAAGGATGTTAATAATTTAAATCTGTCCTAATTTTATAAAATAATATTTATTCATGCTATTGCCAAAGGGGTTTCAGTCAACATGTAATGCAGACTTAGGTCCTTTATATTGTTGTGAAATTCATTTATGTCATACCAACATATTTTTGTTTGTGTTTCTGTATGTCTTAGATTTATAATAATGAACAGCAAATCAACTAAAACTTGTTCATGGTTGGAGCTCCAATTTTAGGTAGTAGAAATGCAATATTGTAGTCCTGATCAATTTCATTACAAATAATTAGGCAGTCAAAGCAGAATTATTTAAGGAGATAGAATTCTGAGCACTGGAATTGGTTTTCGATTGAGGTTTTCCTTGCCTTTCTCTCTCTCTCTCCCTCCCTCCTTTCCTTTGACAGAGGAGAGTGTGCACATTTGTCCACGATGAAACGTTGATCAGGTCATGTTCTCTGACTCTTATCATGGTCTCATCAACAGCCTCTCATCACAAGAGCAGATCTATGATGTCAGCTCCTGTCCATCTGCCTCCTCACCCCTTCCCCTTACCTTTCTCAGTCTCAAGCTGTACCATGCTGAACCACTAAGAGCTTGGGGCAAAACCATGAGGTTATATAAACACTCACTATTTCTGTCTTACGAAGATGCATCCCCCACGAGTTATTCAATATGTTTCTTGCATCAGAGGATGTATCTCTTTCCTTGGATCACACTGAAAATGGTCTTATTTATTCTAAACCTCATGAAAAATTGCTAAACTTTTCATGCTGGACTTCTGCAAGCCTCAGGAAATAGGACTGCAATTTTAACAGGGTGTGCAACTATTAAGTAAAGTGGAGGCAAATGGATTGTGATGGTGATAAACTGAGGTAAGGTAAAGAGGAGGTTATGCTCCTTATTCAGCCCTTTCACCCTGGACAAGTTCTCCGTCCTTACTGATCCAGCATTTTCTCAATAGCAAAGTCAACTGTAGTGGTATAAAAGGTGTTCTTAGGTGATATGTGACTGTTAGGCTCTGTAGGAGAGCTTCCACACTAAGAAGTGGTGGTCACTGTATACTTGGTGCCCCACAGCACTGACCAGCCTGACCTGCACAGTTTTGACCCTGTTGCCGAAATGTAATTACTGGGAAGAGCTCAGTGGCAGATCCCTTCCCTAGTGTATACACAGCTCTGACTTCAATCCCTACCACTACCCCCACACACAAATAGAAGTATGAATAAAGAATTATGTGCATCATCACACTCAATCGATTGTAACTGGGGAGATTACAGAATCTCTTTATCACTTGAGATGCCAAGGCTGAGAATGATTAAGGACTGAATTTTGAGAAAGAACAAGCTATGGGAATATTGACAAGAGGCAAGCTTAGTGTGTGTTGTCCTCCTACAGGTGCCTCTCTTTAGAAATGCATGGGTACCAGGGGCAGC
Source organism: Sigmodon hispidus (assembly GCA_004025045.1). Classification (NCBI taxonomy): domain Eukaryota; kingdom Metazoa; phylum Chordata; class Mammalia; order Rodentia; family Cricetidae; genus Sigmodon; species Sigmodon hispidus. The sequence goes on from PVIH01013792.1 coordinate 9,717, forward strand.
TCTCACTTAGATGTGAGAGGAGATGTGAAAGAGGGAAGAGGAGAGCCCTCCCATGGCCACAGGTAATTGCATACTGCCTGGGTCAACAGCCTGATGAAGTTCTAGGACAAACACAGGCAGGGAGTAAAAAAGAGGGGCACAGAGAGGGGAATGGTTTCTCCTGTCTCTCTTTTCAACATTGAAAACCTTCCCTGCACTCTAATCCCTCATGTTTATACCCCAGCCCATAAATCCCGAAACCCCTGGGAAGGGGAGGAAGGCCACAGAGTGTCTATCTATCAAGAGGAACAGGAGGCTGCATTGTCTCCTATGCCACAGAGAAAGGGTACCAAGGGGAGTACTGGTGACAGAGGATAAGGACTGATATCTGTCTCAGATCTGTCACTCCACTTCCACACGCCTCTCCTTGTCAGACCCTCCTTACTTTTGTCCTGGTTTGAGGTGGCTCTTGAATTGAACATTAGAGTCCTATTGACTGCTCAGATTTCAGAAGAGCCATCCCCAGAGAAAGCCTGGTTCTCACCTCAGCCAAAAGGGGTGGGCCAAGAAGTTTAGACTGTAAACCAATTTGGGTCCTGAGTTCAGTTTCTCAGAGAAACATACCCACGGTAGGAGTTCCATGCACTCTTCAATGCCTTTACTCTGTAAGGATCCACTGAGCATTTACAGTGTGCTGTGCGGTGCTGTAGGATACAACAGTGAGCGGAAATGTGTGCGGTTCCCATTGCTGTGGGGCTTAAAGTTTAATGGGAGTGACAGTAACTAACTTTAGAAAAAAACCCCTCTTCTAGTGAATATATAATTGAAAACCATTTTAACTAATAATAAGAAAAAAATAAGATTATCTAAGAATGCTCTAGAAATAAGCCTTCCTTAATGCTGGAAATCAGGAAAGGCTTTCCAGAAGGTTTCTAACACAGTTCTGAAACCAAGGAGGAAATGTCTCAGCAGAGGAGGGGTGGGAGGCAGAGGGAGAATGAAGAGGCAGACAGTTTTAACACCTTGAACTTTAAAGTCAAGTCTATAATTTTCTACTTATTCAAATGTCACTAATAGAATTATGTCTGAAGATGTTCTAAAAATACAGTTTTGGTGAGAACACTCTGGTAAGGTCAGAGCTGAAGATCCAGGCAAGTATGGAGACAGAATTCCTTTTCTTTTCTTTCCCTTTTCTCTTTGAGATTGGTTCCCATGGAGTAGCCCAGGCTATCCCTGTTCTCATGACTGCTTCAGACCCCTGAGTGCTAAAGTTACAGGTAAGCACCACCATATCCTGTTTTAGAAACAGAATTCTGATTAGTCCTGGGGTCACAAATGCTGTCTTATCACATCTCTTTTTGTGTTTTGTATCTACAACGTTGTTTCTGCTGGAATAGGGTTCTAAAAAGGTGTTTTGAGACTTGAGCTTCAAAAGTTACTGCATTTGTCACGTGACCATTTTGTCCTGCTGGTTGTAAAGAAAAAATGTTTTCCATGTGGTTTTTCCCAGAAGAGCCTCAGATGCCTGCACTCTGTATGCCTTTCTTCCAGGTCTGATGTTCTGATACAGCAGATTATCCCCTTGAAAAAGAAACCCAAAAGGAAAGATGTGAGGAGTGTCTATGTGTCCACATGTGAGCATGCAGATGAGATGCAGAGGCCAGAAACCAATCTCAGCTGCTGTTCCTCAGGAGCACCCACCTGTGTGTCAAGCAGGGTGTCTGGAGATTTGTCGTAGGCTAGCTTGTCAGTGAGCCCCAGGGACCTTCTTTTCTCTGTCTCCCTCGTGATAGTATTACAAACACAAGCTACCTGGCTGATTTTTCATTTGGGTGCTGGAAATCAAACTCAGGTCCTGTGCTTCATAGCCAACACCTCCCTAACTCAACAATCCCCTTAGTGAGGGAGTTTTGTTTCAATGAACAGCATTATCAAAGGCTCCCTGGTTAAAATTAAGCACGTGGGAAAAGCCTGGGAATCCTGGTCAGGCAACATGTCCCCTAGAGAGAAGCAGACATGCAGACAAGCCTGTGCTTAAATGAAGGCTGTTGCGAGAGGGAACAGCCCTTCAGAAATAGCAGCTGCAAACCAAGTGTGTGCAGGTGAGGCTGCTGGAGCTTAAGTGCTGTGTGAGTACTTGCAATGTGTTTTCAGAATGACAGAAATCCTCTGAGAAGTGTGATTATCTTTTACTTCAGTGAGACCTTAAATTTTCTGAGTAGACAACATTATTACTTCCTATATGCCTTTGGGGTAGGTGTGTGTGTGTATGTGTGTGCACACTTATTGTTGTGAGTTTAGGAGCTATGAGGTGCATATATGCATGTAAATATTCTTTTTGTTTTTGAGAGGGGACTCTCTACATAGCTCTCTTGGAGCTTACTATGTAGAGCAGGCTGGCCTTGAGCTTACAGAGATATGCGTCTCTCTGCCTCCTGAGTGCTGGGATGAGAAGTGTACACCACCATACCTAGCCCACTTGTTTTTGAGACAGGGTCTCGTTGAACACAGACCTCACTGAAATGGCTGGTATGAATGGCCAGGCAGCTCCAGGAATCTGCCTCAGCCCCCTAGCTCTGGGGCTGCAGACTCAGCTGTCATGTCCCATTATTAAGGGGGTTCTGGGGATTGAGTTCAGCTCCTCACACTCCTGGTAATCACTCAGCCAGTGGAGCCATCTCCCAGCCCCAGGTTCTTCTGGCAGCACTTTGTTCTTGGAGTTTGCTATGAATTTAATTAGTATTTTCAGTAACTACAATGAAGGCAAAGAGGGAGTAAGATGATACACGTATTCGTGTGTGTGTGTGTGTGTGTGTGTGTGTGTGTGTGTGTGTGTGTTTCTCTCATGTCTCTCACTGGTCAATCTGGCTGTCAATTCTGTAGTCTCCCACAGACTAACAAACCCTCACTTCAGAGTGACAAGTGGCAAGTGAGAACTGCCCGATAGGATCCCCACAGAAGTGACATCTGGCAACAGGAAGCAATGCAAGAAGGCACAGCTAAAGCCACTGACCAGCGCCAAGGGTTTTTAAATTTAATCTTCTTCTCGACATATGAGTAGATACGATAGGAGTGATTAAGCAAGGAAATTATACTGAATTGAGAGAAAGGAGATCTCGTCGTCGTCCTTTCATGGGGAGGCAAAGTCATGCATTTAGCAGAACCAAGTTTCCCAGCTCTGTCCTAAGGTCTCTTCCTCTCCCATGAGCATCTTACAGATGACTCACAGACGACTCTCTTAGTAGCAGAAGCACCAAGAACCAGGTGTCCAATCAAGACTTCTGTCACTAAGGTCACGTGATTTATATACTTGCATCCTGGATCAGTGACAACTCCTGTCTGTTAAAGTCTTTCTTTGTGTGGGTGATAGAATGATACCCTCCTCCTGGTTTGTTAGGGTGGCCCATGTTCTGTCTTAGTGTTTCAATGGCTAAGTCACTCCAGTGCAATTGCACAACAATCCTCAGTACCTCACAAATCCTTCTTATGCTGAAATAAAGGCTGGATCAGACTGCTCTGTGGGTCTTTCTGTGTTTCCAGAGTATGCCTGTGAATCACTGGAACTAGACTATAAAAGGAAGAAATGAAAATTTATTACTGTTGTAATTCCTTTATAACCTTAGGAACTCAGTGTACTATATTGAAAACCAAAAAGTCGTAAAATGCAAAATGAGCCAAGACTTGGGAACGTTACAGTGCCTTTAGGAGCTAGAATTGGTTTTCCTCATAAGGGATTAACTTTCTGAGACATCTGTGGCTTTTTGTGTGTGTGTCTCTATGTTAGATCAACACTGTTATTAATACAGCATAACTTCAAGTATATATATTGAAGAGATAAATATCTAAGATCTTATTTTTTTTCCATGTCTTATATTCTCAAGTGCAACCGAGAGGCAAATAAAGTAATTTAGGAGAAATGTGGTTTAAAATAATATTTATTAATGTCACAACTACTTCTTAATATTTAGAAAAGGCAGGCAATCTTGACTATTTATTCCAGATCTATAATAATAGTGTTTCATTTGTCAAGTGATTCTTGGTAATTTCAGTAACCCTAATAATGTAGGGAATTTGCAAGGCAGTGAGATCCACTCTTCATACTTTTAAACTTTTCTTATTTTAAAAACAAATTTAGATATTGGAGCCAAACTTCCCAATGATTTCACTAAAATGAAGTCCTAAAAGCTTTCTTTGGTTAAAGGCATATCCAAAAGGCAGTTTGGGTCCTGCTCCTTGCTGTAGCAGAGATAACAGAAATGAATAATTAATAGTGGCCACCTGCCTGCTTCTCACCCCCCTTCCTATGGGGAATGTCCTACACATGTTCTGTGTGCACTTCAAAGCTAACATTGTTCACATGTACCTCCTTCCTTCTAGGATTGAGAAACTGTAACTCAAACTAGGAGTCAGCTGGGAACTTGAGAGTACTTTTTCCACTAAACTACCAGAGCCTGACAATGTAGGTTTCTAAGAGAATCACTATTCTGTCTGAGCCTGGCTAACTGTAGATACCATTCTCTTTCCACTATACTAGTCTGTCTCCAAGAGATTATGTTACAAAGCTAGAGATTTCTTGAATTATTAAACATATATTCTTATGTAAGGAGCTTGAGACCTTCCTTAAATTTCAGAAGATAAGCTGATAAAAAGATTTCCAATGCTAGTGTCACGGACTTAGCCCACAGAATTGATATACTTGTATAATGGGTGAATGACAGCTCTTATCACATAAAGGTCTCTATGTATGTGGATTAACACATCTCCACAGCTCCTTATTGTATTAAGGGTATTTTAAAATTCTCATTCCTAGTGCTTGAGAGCTGAATATGCAGGGTGTGTGTATGTGTGTGTGTGTGTGTGTGTGTGTATGTGTGTGTGTTTATGTTCAGTAAGATTAAGGTAAGTATGTGGCTGCTCATTGGAACCTGACAATTTTATGACTCTGTCACTCATGTCTTGTGGTTCCTATTGGAAGGGTAAGAATCACCACCTCCATTCTTACCTCAAAACAGTAGGTATCCCTTCATGAAGAGCTTTTTACATTTTTGTGAGCCTGAATATAGCTTCACTTGACAGAGTGAAGCCACTGAAGGGTCTGGGTGAAGACCCTGAGTGATGCAAATTGTGATCACAAATCATAAAATGCACCCAGTTCAAACTATATGAAGTGCAGTGGGGCTCAGCCATCATGGCTAGATATCAGATACAAAGAGCCAAAAGTTCTTTTATTCTCAGGCATTCACCCTGGTCATGAGTTACACATGCTTTGTAGTCATGTGCTCTGGAGTCCTAGGTCTGGATCATTACATAAGAAGTCCATTTCAACATTTCCTTGCCAATCCAATCATTTCAAAGTTGCTGTTTCCATTGTCTTGTCCACAGTGTCCACACCAGTTTCTAACTGGAGACTGGCTGCCTTTTCCTTATTGTTTGTAGTTCTTTCTAATACACACATTTTACTGGCTATGGATAGTGAGTGTATCTTGTCATCAGTGAATTTCTTTGCTCTTAACAGTCTTGAAGTACACACACACACACACACACACACACACACACACACACACACACACATCAACTCTGGATGGATGACTACACTTTTCTACTGATTCTGTCTACCTCCTACTCAGTAAATCTTCACCCAAGGACAAAGAGATACTGTTTTAGGCTTTGGTTTCTTGAAAAACTTGTTTAGCTTTTATTTTCAGATTTTTCATCTCTCCAAAGTGAATGTTCAAGTCAAGGGTCAGGTCCCTTCCTTCATATGGATGCCTTCAGAATGTCCCTTTCTCTTCCTGTTTGTGCAGTGGAGACAGTTCAGAGTCAACCTCTATATTGTGGCCTGATTTTGGACTCTCTTCACTACTTCCCTGTTTTATTTATCTGTCCCTGCACAAACACTACTTTGGTCCAGTAACTACCACTTAATTTTTATATGCTGTAATGCTGTGGGAAGCTGTGTGATGAGGGCCTATGAAGCTAAGCTGAACTCATCAGTGACATCAAACTATTAGTCCACTGTGCTATCCCTAGGATGTTCAGTGTCTCTTGAGAATGCAGAGCTTTCCTTCCACGTTGCTGTGGTTTAAATTATAGACTAAGGATGGCTTTCCCTGCAAAGACTGAGCAATCCACTCAAGCCTACTGAGGTTCATGTGGACAGAATGTTTATCAGGCCCCCTCAGTATTTGTCACTTCATCTGCAAACAGGAGGAAGCAGTAGTGACATTCACCTATAAGGATGATGTGTTTCAAATACTGATGACATAGACCAACTAAGGGAAGTTCCTGGAAATATGGGAAGGAGACACATATCATGTTCCCAGGAAAGCGCACAAGAGGGTCACACAGAGAAGAATATATGTGCAACATCAAGGTGACATTAAATATGGTTTATATTTTTTCCTCCCTCAAGAAGAAAATAATAGGAAAGACAGGTTTGAGTTTAATCTTCACCTCTTCGTGTTCAAGAGTGCTAAGGTTTCAGAATCACTACAGGAAAAACCATCAAGCAAGGGTATGCTGTCTGGCAACCAGTCCATTTCCTTGAGAGAAAAGTCTCTAAAGTAGGTTTACATGAGGGGCCATTTTCTGTAGATTTTTGAGGTGTTTGAGAATGACCTGTCTATCTAAAATATATCTCTGTCCTTGAAAACATGTCAAATATGACTATTAGTTTGACTGTAATGAATAAAACTAATTTGCATTTCTCTATAACCTAATTAGTTGGTAATAATAATTTTCAAAGTCTAGTAATTTGCATAATATTGTTAAATGAACTGTATAGGTACAATACCTGGAACAAGAGTAGAAATATACAAATAGTATGTTTTAACAAAATTATTCTCAAATTTGTATCAATATACACAATTTGTATACAATATAAAAATTCAATCCAATGTAAAGTATTTAAAATTAGTAGTTGCTTTTTAAAAGTAGATTCAGAAATTTATCCCTTTATCTTATCATATCTATATTTCCCTTTTTTCTCAGAGTAGATTCAATAATCTACTTTTTTATCCTATCATATCTATATCCCTTTTTTTCTTTTTCTTTTCACACAAACCCTGAATCTAATCTCCTTTGTTCAGCTTTTTTTCTGACCATTACCAATACCAACTTTTAACCAGCCATCCTAAACAATGACAAATATCCATAACCCATAGGAAGACCAAAACCCACCCACCCCACCTCTTGGGAATGTGAGTGTCATGTTTTTAAATTTACTTCCTGATGTTTGGTGGCTTAGACCTTCTCTTTTCTTCCCAACCCAGACCTTCAGGGCCCTTCATGAGCACGTGTGGACAGTCCAGACACCTACCACCAAAAACTACCCTTGAGACCTTCAGGAGTCACAGAGACAGGATAGCCCAGCTTCTAGATTATGGCCCCAGCCAACAGCGATCCTTGCCTGGGGCCTGAAACTAAGGGTCTTAGGGTCTTAGGCATGTTAGCTTCGAATGAAAGCAAAAAAGACATTGTGGGCTCTGTGAAGATTCTGTAAGGAGCATGTAGGAGTGGGGATAAACAACCCTGGTAAGGAGTGATAAGCATAGAGCTAGCAAGGAAGGTCAAATGTGATAAACAATGAAAGAAGTAGTTTGGCTGGGAGTGAGTGCATATAGTTATAGTGAAAGAAACCTGCATAAAAAGTAAAGCTTTGACCACCCTAATCAGAGCTCATCAGATCCCCACTGGTAGGACATGCTGAGGCTCTCCCTCATCAGAGACCTGAGATCCTGTACTCATTGCAGATGAGGCTGACCCAGGAGGCTGAGCCTGGTGCAGAGAAGGTACTTCCTCCACCCCATCTCCATGAGGAGAATGGAAGAAGCCCTGTACCCTTGTACTAACCTTAATTGTGTGAATAAATGAGTGTTGTACCAAGCTTGACTCAAGAGTGATCATTCCTCCCCCATAGCTGGGGTCTGTGCTCCTGACAGACTCCATCTTGCTTGGGTGTGAGTGACAAAGGTTTCTAAAAGGTTCTTTTGTATAAACAAGATTACCCCTTTTATCTTAGGGTATTTAACAATCCATATTTGTATGTACCATTTGCATTCATAAGCATCCATCTTATAATATTAAATAGAAGTTTAAAGTTACTTTCTCCCTCCCCCAATGTAAACCTACTTTAGAGACTTTTTCCATGGAAATGGACTAGTTGTCAGACAGCATACCCTTGCTTGATTGCTTTTTCCTGTTGTGATTCTGAAATGTGGGGCTTTAGTATTCCTTCTTTGTTGTTCTGATTCAGAAGCAAAGCAGACAAGTGTGGACTTCATGAACAACCATGCTGTAATGACCCATGGTGGCACTGTTAGTTATAAAGACACCAGAAGTTCCCTCTTTTGGAAGCTGAACTCCATGGTTGGCCTAGAACCTTGACACCTCAGAAACGGAGATTCCAAAACTTAGTTCGAGAAAAAGCAAAAGCAAAAAGTGCAGTCTCTTGGAAAGGCAACACGGCGGTGTATCTAGACCTTAAACACTGAACTCAAGTGGGCATGAGGTCTCATTCTAGCTCAGCCAGGCTATCACTGACATTGGTCAGACCGTGAAGTCTTAAGTGTATAAGGCTTAAACAGAATCGGTTATTTATGGTTATTTATGTAAAAGGTCCTGGTGTACTGCCAAGATGTTCAACAAACACCTATTATTGTTTCCTCTGGGTCTCTCTGCTGCATTTACCTCAGTTTTTTAAATCACCACATAGATGGAAGGCTCAGAATGAGACTGTATGGGCGATTCTTTCTTTCACTCAGCGATTATACAACTCCATCAGTATAGAGAGCACTAAGCTTCGGATCCATGTGTGCAGACATCTCCTTAGAGTGAAAGAAATTTCTGGAGGTTATCTCGGGGTGTACTGAGTGGTTCTGAAGAACAGAGAGCCCCTTTGATACGAAATTCAGCCTCGAGACATCATTGGATTCTTAGGCTTTAGCTGATTTTTTGACTACCCCATTCTTGACAGTACAGCTACTCTTTAGAAATTATTTTCCTCATTAATCACTTCCAATCATATTGTAAGTATTGTGAAATAAAGAATCTTTTCTTTTAGCAAGCCACAGCTCAAATCCCAACACTAGCCAGCAGAAGAGCTTCTGACAGCTAGTGGGCAGCTGTTCCCTTTCAGACCTGTGGTGGCAGCCTCAGGCCAGGCCCAGCCCTGATCCCTGAGGTCCTGGGCAGGTGACTGGAAGTTACTGACAGGCTGAGTCACCATCTCAAGCTGCTTGCTTGTGCTGTAGGGCAGGAGGCCAGTTTCTCTGTTCTTAAGTCTAACTGCTGGTTAAGAAAGAGAAACACGGTGTTATTGCAAGATTCTCTGTCTGTCTTTTTCTCTGCATCTTCTGACTCCCTTGATCCCATGCATATGTCTGTATGTAAGTGTGTGCTAAAGCAACGTAAATGAAAGGCAAGGGCTAGAGAGAGGCCCAGCCCCCAACTGTTTGGTCTTCAAGAACGGTAAGCTGAGCTCTATTTTTGGAACCCAGTTTTGTTTTCTGTCTTGTAAAGCTAAGTACTGTGGCACACTTGTAATCCATTGTGAGGGCAAAGGACATAAGTGAACCTCTTGGTGAGTTCTAGGCCAGTGAGATACCCTGTCTCAAAGAATCAGTCTACATGGGTGCCAGTAGGAGGTTTACAGGGTACTTGTCCCCGACCTTAATGACCTGAGTTTGATCCCTAGAGTCAACATGACAGAAGGAGAGAACAGGCACCCATGAGATGCTTTCTGAACTCCATATGAGCATGAACTTAGCTGTGCACAGGTCCACGAGTGCATGCACTCCCCCAACACACACACAATTTACTCACAGTGTAAAAAAGCAAAACAAAATTGGATGGTGGCACTCAGGAAATGACAGCTAAAGTCCTCTGGTCTGCACACAAACTGTACACACCTACACACATGAATTATACACACTAATGTAGGGTGCCTGTCAAATCAGAGCTCTTTCTTTCTCTCTCTCTCTCTCTCTCTCTCTCTCTCTCACACACACACACACACACACACACACACACACACACACACACACTCCAACAGTCTTTATTTATCTCAGATGACATTACTTTTGACTAAAGGAAGGAATTCACTGAGGGTTGTTCATTGCAGACCTGCCAGTGTTCCATTCCCAGGAGGCTGTGTAAAAACATGTAAATTCCTGCTGTGTCTGCAGCAGCTCCTGAATCTCTAATTGAGGAATACTGAGGCTGAGCACTACATCAGAATCTTTGAGGAAAAACAAAGTGGAAGCCTTGAGCACACGGAGGTCACATTTACAAACAAACGTTCCTCCAGCCATGGAAAGAGCAAGGGTGCCAAGAGAGATTCTAGATTCTTAAGTCATGATGGGTCCCCAGGGTACTGCCTACTGCTAGTTAGGAGTGGTGCTGGGGTTGCTTAGGACCCAGGAGTTCTGGGCAAACTCCCTCCTACTGAGCGGCATCTCCAGCCCTATTCTGCTGATGCTGGAAAAAAGAGACATTATGCTATTTTTTTTTTTTTGTCTGCAAATAGATAAACAAAAAAGTGGCTGTTGAAAGGTTTCTTTCCACTTACTAAGAAAGAACCCGAGGGTCCTGTGTGCTGTGACTTGCCCCAACTCACAGAGGTGCTGAAGACTTCCTCCCTAGCTTCCACTGCTGTTCATGTGACCTCTCCACTGACTCCCTCTCTCTTTCCTATGTCTGCCCATTGTAAAGCCATGTGTGGCTTCTCTCTGTTCTGTGGTTACAGGTGAACAGTAGCTGTTGACTCACTCGCTACTCAAGCTTTCTCTCAAGGGTGAACCACAACCCAATTCTGAATCTCTGGTACATTTCTTAGCTTTCATCCTGCTCAATAGCTCTGAAGTTGGCAGACAACTGGCTTTTGCTGAAACTTTCCTTGCCATGATTGGTCCTGTCCCTGGAATTTCTTGCTTCTCCCCCTAAGTCAGGCTTCTTCTCTAAATTACCTCCATTCATTCATTCATTCCACTCTTGAATTTTTAATAACTGAAATGATAAACATTCAAAATTGAACTTTTTTGTCTGAAATTGATCTTGGCCTTGTGGTTAAAGAGCAGAGTGTGTAGAGACAAGCTTGTTGAAGACACTTATTAAGATGTGGTCCACAGAACACCTGTGGACTTGAGGTGACTATAGTGCCATGCTCTCCATCACTGACCCCTTAGTAAGTTTCTTATCATTGTGGCAGCTGGTGCTATCCAACTGCAGCCACATCAGTGCCACTGAGGGATCTATTTTCCATGGCCTGTGTTTCATATTCAAGATGACTACTTTTTATGTGGAACTACTTCTAGCCAGGACCACCAGGACTTGACTGCTTTTCATGAACTTGTTACTTTTAAAATATGTTTTCTTCCTTGAAATGAAGTCTTATGTAGCCCAGGCTAGCCCTGAACTATCCTCATAGCCAAGGATAGCCCTGAACTGCTGAGTGCTGAGATTACAGGTATGCACTGCCATGCCCAGTTTATACAGTGTTAGGGATAAAACCTAGGATCTGGTACATATTAAGGGGATATTATACCAAATGAGAGATTGTAGACTGTGTCTTAGTTCTGCTCTATGGTTCCCAGAATGCTTTCGTGGCAGCTCAACTGAGCTGTTTGAGGGATCAGAAATGTGTGCTGAACCTTCATTATCATTCCAGAGCATCTCCTGCCCTCCACTGCCAGCCTGCAGCATGTGCTTAAGGACCAAACTGAGATATGAACATGTGCAGTCTGGAAGTACTCATGAAAACCTCCCTACATTTTCATATCTGCTTCAAGCAAAGGACTTTCATACATCTTTAATGCTAAACACTTTAAGAGGTTTTCTGAACAACAACTCTGACTTATCAATGGTTCAGAAGTCAGGTTCTCAAGTCTCTGAAAAAATCTATCAAGCTTGTAGGGAAGGCCTCTCTAAACATGAGCACAATAGTCAGCCTTGTGCAGTTTGTTCTAACTTTGGCCTGTTAAACTTCTTAACTTACTCACAAGTTCACTGTGAAAGTTTGGTATGTTCACACCATGCCACCTTCTCGGAAAACATTCCTCTTCTTAATTTCTCTTCTCCTCTTGTTTTTGTGTACATGTTTATATGTGTGCACATGTGTGAACAGGTGGAAGCCAGGGATCCTTGCTAGGTGTCTATCATCATCACTTTTCACTGTGTGCTGTGAGAAAAGCTTCCTCATTAAACTTGGAACTCATAGATTGGCCAAACTGACAGAACAGTAAACCCCAGGGGTTCCCCACCCTCACACGGCCAGAAGCTTTTTACATGGCCATCAGATACCCAGAATTCTAGTCCTTACTTGATCATATCACAAATTGGAGCCTTTGCATGGTCATATTCTCAGTCCATTTTTTATAGTCGGTGCTTCTCCAGAGTTTCTTATTAATCCACAAATAAATCTTTTCTATTTCTGGTCACTGGAGAGGGTTTATTTTTATTTTTATTTATTTTTTATTTCCATGGTCCATGACCAAAAAAATCCTTCATGTATAAGTTTTATTAGTTTTAAAAAACTGTGTTAGGTTTTTCTGCTCCATTATCTGTGGCATACTTGCATGGATCTTTGGTCTCTGGGACTACTTAAAGATATATCCTCTTTCCTTCCCCAGAGGGTGTGGCCTCATTTGGATAATTTGAAGGCAGATGGGATACAGCTCCACATCCCCAGGTAAAGCACAGTTCTGGTTACCTGAACAGGGCACCAGCTTGAGAGGAGAGCAGATGGTAGAGACAAGCCTCCTCTCTGCCAGCAAGATCAGGACCCAGGAGTCTGGGTATTCAGATTCTTCCAGAAGCACCTTTCAGATAACATGTATGACTTCAAAAAACACTGTTCCTATGTATGATTTGTTTCCTGTGCCTCTTCTCATTGTCCAGTAACATTTCAATGTGGTAGACACTCTTTATCCCAATTTTTCTAAGCAGAAACATAGGCCAAAGGCATGCAGTCACCTAGGTCCTATTGATGGCCATATCTGTCCCACTTCTTCAAATCTTCCAGTCACAGGCCAGCAAAAGCCAAAGCACATGTCCTTTCATGGTTTGTTTCCTTCAGAAGATCTTCATGATAGAGGTTCTTTTCATTTTGATATACTGTTGAGGGTGATCCATGGGGAGTTGAGAGTAAGAATCGAATTGGACTAGGCCCTTTACACCTAAGGAAAAGTGAGACACTGTGACTCTGTGACAATGACCCCAAGAGTTGTCTAGACTCTAAAATGCCAGGAACATGTTTTTCTTAGGGCTGTCACAGATGAGGAAGAGAAGCCTCAGTCTAGAGCACAGCTTAATCTAAAAAACAAAACCCATAAACGGTGGGGATTTATAGTCAAGAAATAGGCAGGGTCAGTGGATGGGAAATTGCTCAGAAGAAACTCCAAGAATACGGTGGATTCTGGCTGAACCAAATTAGCAGTTTCTTTGTGAACATTAACATTACAGAGATAAATAAAAAGATGAGAAGTTGGAATATGAAAATCTCCACCGGGGTAATGAAAAGTTCAGGGGAGCCTTGGTACGGTTTGGACAAAGAAAGATTCCTTGTCAGAGCATCACACAGGAAAAGTTATTCCTGGCTTTCTCCAGTGTGGCTGCTCATTCCAAGGAAGAAGCATGTCTACCACTGAACGGCCTCAGAAGCCACAGGTCAGAAGTCACAGAGGAAAAGAAGCATGGGCATTAAATCTGCACATGGCTATTGGGATCTTCTGCTCCTATGACTAACGAAGTTGGGATGTGGAGAACTCCTTGCCTGCAAGCTAGAACTAAACATAAGGATTGAATAAGAACATCTGATAAACATTACAGACATTAGAGGCAACTTTCTTTCCATATGCTTCAGCTATTGGGTCCATCTGCCTGTCTCCTCATCACAGACCCTGGGACACAGACATGCCCCTTGGCTCCATGGAAAAGCCAACTCAAGGAAATCAGGAGATCCTCATGCCCAAGGCCAAGGTCTCTTGGCACATTTCTGTTCCTGTGTCTGGTCCCTGATATTCCCTCATCCCTTGTGTCTGTTCCAGGTCCCTGGAAGCAACAATCTCAACATGGGAGAAGAAGGCATGGTATAAATGATTTTGTGGAAGTTTGCAAGACTGGAAGGGGGAAGTTGGAAGTTCCGAGGCCACAGCTGAGTCCTGTAGCTCACTCACTCCGTGGACAGGAGACTCAGTCAGAACCGTGACTCCTTTGCTCCCCCTGAGAGGAGTGCTGTGCCAATAAGGGTGACAGTGACAGTCGAAACAGTAACAACTGAGATTCAGAAAGTGTGTGAAGAAAACATTGGTTCGACTTTCAGGAGTAAAGGAGGATGGGAAAGGAGATCTTCATATAGGCAACAATGGAGTCTGGACATCATGCCAGCCTGTCAGCATGTCCGTGGACACAAGCACAGGATTTTGAACTGAGGCAAGCATCCATTTGCAGTTTGCTCAGCAGCAGGAGGTCGGTTACCAGCTCTTAGGAAGCTGCAGATCTTTGAGCTGGTGTTTCCTTATTCTTGGTTTTTCTCTCCCTCCCCCAACATCCCTCTTAGAGAAAGAACATATGTACTTCGTTAGCAGGCTGCTGGGGAATGTAGTGAGTGACAAGGGAAAACAAGGTTCCTTAGAAATGTCACATAACTGGCTTCCCAGCTACAAAGAGCTGGAAACAAAGGCTATCTGTGGCAGACTTTGCCAGCTGTAGCTCATTTTTCAACCTGAGGGCAAATAAAGCATGGGAATAAGCAGACACTCTGTGGGCAGGCACGTGGCATCTCCCTAACACTGATCTCGCTTTCATCTACCTGCATCCTGCATGCTGAATGAATGAAAGGGAATGGGAGAGACAGACTGCGAAACACTGAGGAAAAGAGTGCCACCCTCCATACTCTCTCACACTGTACTGGGGTGACTTTTCCTGAAGGATATTACTGAAGACACCTGTATTATTTTCCTGGCGAGACTGTTGAATGTGTTCAGCTAAATGCCTTTCCCGCAGCTGCTTTTCACCTGTATTTATTTGTTGCAGTGCAGTGAACTAAGTCCTATTCTCTTCCCTCACCTTCCTACAGATGTGAGATTATGAATGGGAAGTCCTCTTAGATACTGCTGAACTGTTAGCATCTGCTGATCTTTAGAATAATGACAATTAAATTAAGCATTACCACCTGCCTTTACTTTTTCATTCAGCCAGCATGTATTACATACTCACTGTGTACAATCAAGATAGAGGCAGCATAGACAAAATTTTAAAACTTCTGTCAGACACAAAATAAATTGATAAAACTAACATTCATCTTAAAATACATGACTAGCATATACAAAATCTTACATTGGCATATTGTTTGCTGTAAATATTACTGAGATACTCAAGATTACTATCTTGAGGGGACCATCTGTATTCTATAACTTTGGGTGATTCTGTTTACTTTCTGCATTTCAAGCCCTTAACACCTTCTGAAAGCTACTGTGTCCCGGGACAAAGAACAGGTCTGTACACATGTAGAACAACAAAATAAACAAGACCTCAAGCTTTCTGGCTTTTCTGACTTGTTTAGCTTGCCCCCTTCCAGATATTCATATGATTTCTCTATAAGTTCTGTCACATATAAAATGCACTGGAACTGTGGCAGAATAATTAGGGAATTGTCCTCTCAAGAGATGTTCCCTAAACCATGGCCGTAATTTCCTGTAATGAGTAGCTGCAATTATAGAACCTTTAGGAAAATTCCAGTGCCAAAGCTAAAGAGAAAACTAAAACTCCAGACAGGGGATGTAGGTGGTGGTACCTGAGATGTCAACGGCTTGATTGTGACAGCCATGGAGCCTGGCATTCAGACTCAAAAATGAGGCCTGTTAGGACTCAGGACAGGAGCTGGAGTCAGGTTCTGCATCAGAACTGGAAACACAGGATGGTATTCCCACTGCACAACAGCAAATCTGGAAAATGGCCTGTGCCCTAGAGATCAGAGGATGAGCTTGAATATGGCAGTTTGGCCACTGAGAAGGAAAAAAAGCTCATGATTCAAACATACAGTTTCTCCTCCTTTACATCTGGGGGTAAATTTAAGAAAATGTGCTGAAATGTAAATAAATATTTAAGTACACCTATCTCCAGAAACCCTAGAAAGCAGGACCAGGCATAAAACATGGGACAGACCACCACTCCCAGCACAGAGGAGCATCACTGGTTACAACTGACCAAATGTAAACCCACAGTCCTGAATTAAAAAACAAATGTGAAATCCACATTCTGCAGAAGAATTAGTGACAGACCCTGTGACAAGGACAGACTGCCTCAAGAAACAAGGGGGGGGGGCGAGAAGAGGGGAGGGGGAGGGAGAACCTGCCTATTAAATACATGGCCCTGAGATAATACCATTAAAGGAACTGGGAAACTCTTGTAAAGAACAAAGACCATAAAGGAGAAAACAAAACAAAACAAAAACCAGAGACTGGAAAACTAGTGAGCAAATGGTCATTGAAATGCTGAATACAGACATCATCTAAGGGAGGAAGTAGCCCAAATCTGAACCTCCAACTCAAGTGGTGATTTGAATCCAACTCAGAGAGATTCATGAACCAAGAGAGGAAGACCTATAGGTCCACCTCTGGGTGAACTGTCATCTACAGCTTGCGTAAAGCATTTTCTGTCCAATTTTCAGTTAAAGACACCTTGATTTTTTTTTTTTTAAAAAAATAAGCATCAATTATTTAAAATAAGCACTGTTGAGCTGGTAATATAGTGTGGCCAAATGCACAGGATAAATTTTTGTTTGAAATAAAAAGCTTAAATATTTTTTTTTAATTTTTAAAACCTTGAAAAGGGGGACAGGGAGCTAGAACTGAGTGAGTCCTTCCACAGTTCACAACCATCTCCACTGCACTGCAGAGCAGATCCTCAGTAGGGCTTTGGGTTAGGAGGGTGCAATCATCCCTCCTGGTGATCCACCAGCTTTGGGAAATGGCTTAATTCCCTTAACTAGAGTCATGAACAAAGTTTCTTTGACTCTCGAGTAATTGGTTCCAAAGACATAGGGTTACTCTCTCAACTTCAGGTCCAGAGGACCCAACACCCTCTTTTTAACCTCTACAGGAACATACAAGATGCATATATATACAAGACAAAAACACTCATACACGTAAGACAAAATAAAAATAAATCTAAAATATCTAGCAAGGTGGCTACCTCCTGTGGACGGACATATGAGGTGATCTCCAGTCTTTATATATGCCTAAGATGCACATCTGCAAATCCATGCCTACACATATACACATGCACAATTCTGTACCAATTTTGCTCCTCTAAGATGTATATTTTATATAGAGTAAATTGGACAGAAAGTTAACGCTCAACTTTGATAGATGACATGTCCCAGGGTGGAACCAATTCTGCTACTGATGGGATCACTATGAAAAATCTCACTTTGCCTGTTGCATATGTGGTACCAGGACAAGCTGGAACCAAAATCCCGCTATGTAGAATTAATCATATTACTGTGTAGAGAGCTAGACAACAGACCCATTCAGATGTCCTACACCAGGAGGGACAAAGGCTGGTAGGCTTACATTTGACATTCATTAAGAGGCAGTGTCTGGAATTAGTTAGGATCCCTGGTGATTATGTGTGACCAAAAGAGATGCCCACTCACTTAGCCAGCTCTTTCCTAGGCTCCTGCTGAAGGACAGGGCATGTTTCCAAAGCCAGTGGTGTACGCTTAGTCATTTACTAGGGGATTGGCTTTTGCCAATAGCTTGAGAATTTAAAAGATAAAAAGTCCGTTCTCTGCTAGAAAATTCTGGAAGTATGCCATAACTGTTACAGATAGTGCTCTTAGGAAATTCCATCTTTGCAGCTCATTAGGCAAATGGAGTATGAATTTTACTGTCAGCAGGGAACATTGAAGGAAAAAAGAAAGATGAAGTCAGCAGATGCTCAGCTCACGGTGCTGTTCAGGCTGTCGGCTTCTCTGATTCATGCAGATTGTAAGACTTCAGCTTCCCTCTACGTCCCAACTACTGCTTGTTTGTGGTTCTGAATGCTAGTCTCTGAGAAATACGGTAGAATGAATTGTTTCTTAACTTTAATACATATACAAACCTCAAGGGTAATTTTGTTTTATTTTATGATTTCCAATAGAAAAATAAAAAGTAATATCACTTCAAATAAAATCTGAACCTGTCAGCAAACTCCCTGTTCATTTAGGGAGCTGTCTTTGATCCAGTGATATCAATTTCATAAATATCTGGAAACGAGCAATCACAAATATCAGCAATATTCCCTGAGACCAGCCTCATTTGTTACCATGAACTATGTCAGGGCTGGGAGGTGACTCAATAAACTGCCTGCTGACCAAGCATGATGCCTTGAGATTGATTCCAACATCTGTGGGAAATGCTGCACACAGCAGCCTTAATCACACTGCTGGTGAGGCAGATACAGGAAGCTCTCTGGAGCTGGCTGATCAACTAGTCTTGCCCATCAGAGTCTCAGAGTCAGGTAGACTTTTTAAAGGAAGACATACAATGTCAATCTCTGGTCTCTACATGCATGTGCACATGCATACACACTCATGTGAACATGTACACATGCATACCCACTCATCAATATGCACCACACATTAATGACTATGTCTTTTCTTAGTGCTCAGGAAGCAGGTGATTCTAAGAATAGATGGCCTAAATATTTTTCACAGCTGTTCTTGCAAGGACCCAAAAGTGTTTTAATGGGGGAGCTGGCTATATATAATGTGTGAACGAACACACTGATATTCTCTAGGATGAGAAGTTATGTAGAAACCATAATAGTTACTGAATATGCTATTTCCTTGATTTTTGGTAAAAAGAAAAAAAAAAGCCCTATCTCATGCCATTTCATGCCACTTCCAAACCCTCTCTACTGTGATGACAGTTGGTATTTTTGTTATACACCATGAAAAGTGGCTACACAGTATAAAACAGACATTCTCTGTAATGCTTAATCCCATGTCTAAGTGTTTGGCCAAACATTCTTTGCACACCACCTCCAACCCTGGTTCAACTTCTAGGACAGAAGATGTGTCTGTTAGCATTTACTGTGTGGAAACAGTAACCATAAGGATTAGGCTGTTTCTGACCAAAGTGTTAGTTACATAAGAGAGTTGACAATGACCCTCTTTACTATTATTATTATTGATTAAGAAGTTGGATAACCTGGCAATACTTCCCTGGGCAGAAGAAATCACTGGTGATGCTAACCAAGCACAATTTCTTTATAAATTACTACATCAAATGTCCTAAAGGGAATTAAGTTCTCACAGAGGTATCTATAATAGCAGAGGTTCATTGTACCATAGGTCCCAATATCCAAGACATAAAATTAAGGGAAGTATTTATCTATGAGTGATGGGTAACCAAATGCATTACACTTATAGAAAGAACTATTATATGAAATATGATTTAGCCTTACAAATGAAGGGAATACTGTCACATCATTGCAAAATGGATGAGACTTGATATTATACTGGATGAAATCATCTGGTCACAACAAGAATAACACTGTAGTTAAGTTACAGAAATCAAAAGTAGAGTGGTAGGGTAGTAGTGAAGGCTGGGGTAGAGGAAAGGTGGAGTACCATTTAGCCAGGATAGAGTTTCAGTTTGGGAAAGCAAAGAATAAAAACTTAAATGGAGACCTTTAGTCCAAGTTTCAAAGAGCTGTGCCTCCAGGGAGTAGAGGAAGTGATATCTATGAGCGTATAGGTCCACTTGGTGTGAACCAGCATGTCCAAGGCCCCAGGTCAGAGTTCTATTCTACTGCTAACCGGTTCACCTTCACAACTTCAGTGTCATGATCAGAGGAATCCTCATATAGCCTCAGAAAAAAAAGCTTTGGGATGCTTAGTGAAGCCATGAGGACCAGGACACGAGTGAGGAATGCTGTTAAGAGCAGAGACGTAAAAGGAACGTGGTCCGAAATACTAAAGTGATAAATTAAGATTATATAGCAATATCAATAATATGAATCAACCATTACTAGTAGTTCTGGAGAAATGTTAGTTATAAACACAACATCATGAGGCAGAGACCCTGACTAATTACTCTGCCTACCAACAAGTATGCCCTTTGCACATTCAGCTCCACATGAACCTGAACGTCTCCGTCCACATGACACTCATCTTGAAGCATAGGTGATATTTGATGGTGTGCACGCCACATCAGAGTCAGGAAAGCAAGACAGTAAACATTATATTTAAACTGATGTATTTGATATAAACCAGAGAACAATTGTCCAAGATGTTTTCATGTGCCATTTTTAGTGTAATAAATGTTCTTTAGTACTTGCTAGCATGCAAGCTGTTCTGTCAATCACTGGGGCCAGGCCTTGGGGATAAGGAAAGCTAAAGAGGAGAGGACCATTGGCAGTCTGAAAAGAGCTGTGGTTCTGAGCCATGTTTGAGCAACATCCAGAATGAATAAGATGCAGTTGGTGGTTCTAGAAGGAATAAGGAACTAAGAGGCAGAATGACTCAGCAGTACATGGCATTTGGGGCTGAGAAAGCTATAAATCTTTATAAGTACGTATAGGAAGTACATGTGGAGGTTTCTAAAAATATCCATGGCACAGGCATGAGGAACAAGAAAAAATATAGCTGTCCTTTCCACTTTAGAGAGATTTAGTTTAAAGTTAGCATGCAGGACTGTACCTGACCTATCCCATTGTGGCACTCTATGTGTTTCTGGCATACAACAGGCATTCGCAAAAGGAGACGAGGAGACCATGACAGTTAAGGGCCAACTAACAGCCGCCTGAAACTATCAGACTTACAATTCAGATTTATCTTCCTTATGGTAACAACAAAACAAAACAAAATGATAAAAACATGCAGTCCCTTGGACACATTTTTCTAGTAATGTTAGCTATATGTACACTGTTCAACAGATCTCTAGAAGGTTTGGATAATGCCGCTCTCATTGAGAATGATGGCCTGTGTGAAGGATGTTGGTTAGTGAATCTCTGTTGTGAATGGTCACAACATTATATTCATTTTTGGAAAGTAAAGTCCAGACTGCTACATTCTTATGGATGCTGCTAGCTTATAAATTTATCTGTGTGACTAACCCTAACATTGGTTAGATAATATTCAATTAACAGAAAATAAATCATTCACAATCATACACAGGACCAAACAGCATAGCCAAAGCAAATGAATTTCTTAGTTGTAATCAACTTATTTAACGCTAAAGACCCCTTAGTTCAAAATTACTGCAAGTCATGCAATACTCATTTGAGGTTTTCTTACAAAAATTTGTTCTTTTTCTGACTTCTAGGTTCCTTAGCTTTGATTTGATGCTCAGTAGAGATTCATTATTTTTCATTATATTTGTTATATTATTCTTGGTCTGACATAAAAAGTGATGTTTATAATGGTTGATTATAGAGGGGTGGTAGACTTGCTGCTGTCCTTATTACTAGAATAAACATGGGATTCTAGTTCTCTCTTTTAAATTAAAAAAAAACCTTCAATTTTGTGTGTGTGTGCCTTCAGGGAGTAGAGGAAGTAATATACACACATACACACACAGAGCCTTAGTCATGGGGTTACAGATGATTGTCCACTGCCCATTGTAGGTGCTGAGAGATAAACACATGTCTGCAAGAGTGGCAAGTGCTCTTAATTGCCAAGACAGCTCTCTAACTCCTTCTAGTTCTTTTTAAAATGTGACTTTCCATTTGAGCATCTGTCTCCTTTCTTTCTAAGTGAGATCACTTCTCAGCATTTTCCTGTCCCCTTAGCCTTTTCTAAAGCATAAAATGTAGCACCTACAAATTCACTGCATGCTCACTCCAAAGGCCATTGTAGAGAAAAAAATCTCCCTTCTTAAGCTGGTACATTATTATACTTTTATAAACATTCATGTCAATGTGCAGATAAGCCAGCAGCAAGACGAAAAATCCATTTCATGGAAGAGGCCAGGGAACACAGAACTGGGTAAGGACATCAGAAGCCTCACTTTCTTCTAAAGGAAACAAAACAGCTCAAACAGATTTGGAATTTTCAAATTGCTTTGAAGATACTAGTCCCAGTTTCCCAATAAAATAATACCATTTATTTTGTTTTCATCATGTAAACAGAAGCCTGAATCATTTTTTGCAATAAACTGTTGGACCAAAAAAGAATTTTTCCCAAGATAGAAAACTGAGACATTGTATGCCAAGAACTGAATTATTCCCAGCTGTAAAAGTAGGCTTTAATTTTCCAAGAGAAGTTGGGAGAAGCTGGTTTGTCACTCTGATAGTATTAAAAAAAGACGGTGGCTAAATAGCAATACAAGTTTGTATAATAAGGGTCATGTGCACACAGAGAAATCAACATGGTTGGAAGAAAATTTAAATTTTCATTTTAAACATAATAGAATGTTCCTAGTTTACAAGAAATCATATTTTAAAAATGAACACACACACATGTATATCAACATCTGAAGATAGCAGTGTTTATTCATGAAGTTGAAGACTGTAGGAGGAGCAGAGTGTTCTCTTACAGGACAACATCATGAAGATGTGTGACTATATGCTTATTTTTCGTTCAGGGGCTCTTACCATATTAGCAACAGCATGTGTCTGGTTGAAGTTTTAAATTTCAACATTACTTTTTGCCACTTTTATCCGAAATGTTTACTATCCAATCAGTTTGGTAAACGTTGGCTAATATTACAAATGTACATTTATTTAAAAAAGTTAATTGAGGGGCTAGAGAGATGGCTCAGTGGTTAAGAGCACTGTCTGCTCTTCCAGAGGACCCGGGTTCGATTCCCAGCACCCACATGGCAGCTAACAACTGTTTGTAGTTCCAGTTCCAGGCAACACCAAGGCAAATAAATAAAATAAAGTTTATTAAAAAAAAAAGTTAATTGAGCACCTACGATTGCTGTGGGAAGTGTACCCCAAAACCATGAACATAGTAGCTTGTGGGCCAAGGTTGAAGCTTAGTCAGGGAAATACTCAAAGCAATCATCTTACAGTGTTGAGCATTGTCTGTGGACATCCCAGAAATATAATTTTTAGATAATGTGACAAGGCAAAGATGGAAATGGAATAAATATAAAGTGAGAACACTGTGGTCACCAACAGTAATGGATGAGTCCATGAACAGGAGAGAAAGACAAGAAGATGGAAAGAAGGGTTGAGCATGAAAGAGAAGCAGTGCAGCTGGAATTGTCTAAATCATGAAGCCCCATCTAGGTGGATAAAATAATGTGCTCACAGGGCTAGTGGATCCCAAGCTAGAAAGACAGATATTTTCCTCAATGAAATCTTAATAATTTGAAACTGTACAGTCATCAGTAAAAATTAAAAACATATTTTCCAATAAATAAGTGGGCATAATTCCAGTGAGACTTATATCAGGCATATAAGACTTCTTCAACATGCAGAGGTCAATCGAATCCATCTATCAGGAACAACAAAGCCCAAGAGAAAAGTTATGACATATGTCTAATATGCATATGTATGACATGTGTCTAATATGCATATGTATGACATGTGTCTAATATACATATGTATGACATGCAATATGACTGATGGATTGTAATGACAGCTAGAGTAAGAAAATATTTTAAATTCAATCCACAGCAGTGTTTCCAAGCATAAAATACTAGAGACCCTCCCAAGATGTTTATGCTGAGAATATTTATAGAAATTTATAGATGATTCAGTTGCATGGGGACATAAACTATGTTCATGTTTGCATAATAGAATATTGTCAGGACATATAGAATGGACATTTTCTGGATGTTGTCACTACTGCCTCACCTGTTACTGTGACAGTAACAGCTACTGATGCCCATTGTGAATTCTGTTTGCTTTGCTTAGGTGTGTGCTGAACAAACTGGCCCATTTGGAGAGTTAAGACTTGCATAAAATGTGAGATGTGTTTACTTAAAGAATGACATTGTTTTAGACAAATAGAATTGTCTTCAACTCACCTAATAAAGACAAATAAATATCTTCAGGCCTTTTTGTATATGTGTAAGTATGTAAGTGTGTATAAGTGTGTGAGGGTGTGTGTGTGTATGTGTGTGTGTATGTATGTAGGAGTGGACAGAGTGTGTGAGTGGTGTATGTGGTATATGGGTATGCAAGTGTGCAGGTGTGCAAACGTGGAAGCTGAATACCAACATCTGATGCTTTCCTATATTACCTTCCACCCTATATTTGAGACAATCTCTGGACATGAGACTTAGGACTTACAGCCAGTTCAGTAGGAGATTAATTAATGATCACCACTATAACCCTAATCAACTACCCATTGTTAGAGAGGCATAGACTATTTTCTTTTATCAATATAATTTCTAACTTCATTCTAAATACTTATACTTTATACCCAGAGATATTTGTAGCTTCATTTTGCAACAGATGGAGACTCTTAGAGAGATCCATAACTTGTCAAAATGCAGAGAATAAATGAGTTTTAGATCCACACTTCAACCAACACATCTACAATGTAAGACCTACACCTAAGGTTCAGAGCAAACCACAGAAATGGGGTAGGAAGACTGGGAACCTGAGGACCTCACCTGCTTGGAAACTGTAGGGAAACTGCATCCATGAAAACTTAACAATATAGTTGCCTTAAAAAGACCTGCATAGTGAAGTCACCAGCTGACAGGACATCGTAGATGGAAGAAGTTTCAAGAGGCTCCACCCTAGGTGGAGAGCTACAGGAAATCAATGGGTGCAGAATGAGGGAGAATCAATTTCGTCCAGGGATGATGAGCTTTCTAATAGGTTACCAATCCCTAGAGGTCAGTGCTAAATGCAAGTACGAGCAACACTCAATGAAATCTACAGGAGTGGTGTGTGAGTGTGAGTGTGTGTGTGTGTCTTTCAAGAAGAGACCATGAATTTGAGAGGAAGTGTGAGAATATGGGAGAATTTGAAAGGGGATAGAGAGGTGTGGGAATGATGTAAATACACTGTGTGTGCATGTATGAAATCCTCTAAAAACAAAAGAAATAGAAAAAGTACCTGTGTAAACTCAAACTGAAATAAAGAATAAATTAAAAAAAATATGACTCAGCAGAAAAACCACAGAGAACAGTTTATTTGCAAAGGGGAGCCCACAGAAGCTGAATAGAAATTACATTTTAAAATTACAGAAATGTTGAGATTATGATTCAAAGATGAGATGAGTGTAACAGTCTAAAAGTTATGAAATATAATGTCATAATGTCTATCTTTCTGATAACCTAGGATAGGGCTTGGGACAATTGTATACAATGTTTGTGTTTTTGTCTGCTGCCTAAACAGATGCGAAGGTTCCTCTTTAAAAAGAACATGTTCTATTCTATTCTTCATGACTGGACCACAGTCCACTCTGCAGCTGCTAAAGCTTGTGGCCCTTATGTCACCTTGTTACTGGAGCATTCTAGGAAACACATAACCACAGTCTGGTGGGGGGGGGGGCTGCAGGACAGACTCTGTTTCCATACTTTACTGACAGCTGCCAGGGCCTAAACTGATGGTCAGGCTAATGAGCCAGTGACTACGTGTTCTGAAGCAGAGCTTACAAAGGGTTCCTAAACAGTGATGGCTTCCTTGGCTTCTGAACATGTGTACTGCTGGGATCCCATGACCATTATCTGTTTTATTTTACCTTTACCAGATGAAGAATGAGTCAGGCCATGTTGCTCACTCCCCACTCCCTTACTCCACAGGTTGCACAGTTGCTGCTAGATAGCAACTCACATGGATTCATGTACTCTGGGCCTTGGAGAGAGCAGAAATGCTCATTATTCATTAGAAGTGCATAGGAGGATCTGAAGATACACAGTGCAGGTTCACTGTATCTGAAACACCTATGCCAGACACCAATAAAGTAAAAACTCCCTGACTCTAAATGAAGAGGAAGAAAGTAAGAGTGGAAATCTGGTTTAAAAGATCAGTGTGGTTCCAAGAGTCTTCCAGTCTCTGCTTCTTCATCCCTGCAATCTCACACATGTCCTACAGTGCTTGCCTTTTCCACATGGGTGCTGGAGATTCAAACCCAGGTCCTCATTTTGAACAGCAAGGGCTTAAATAACTGAACTACAATCCCAGACACCCAGTAAATTCTTTATACAGTTTACTAAGTTCCAGAAATATACACAAAGATGCACGTTCTCTCTCTCTCTCTCTCTCTCTCTCTCTCTCTCTCTCTCTCTCTCTCTCTCACACACACACACACACACACACACACACACACACACACACACACACACACACTTCTGAGCATCACATGCAGGAAGGTACTGATGCTCTGTGATGAGTAGCCCTGAAAAGATAAATACTAGTTTGATGAGGACTCCCTTGACTCTTTACATCTCTCCTTTAGGAATTGCACTTTGTTTTACAGCAATGAATTTAATGTACCATACATTTCTAGACGCTATAATCTTTTCTCTTGCTGCTCAAGGATGTTCAAAGCTGTAAGCTGCAGTGACATTTCCCTAGAAGTGAGTGATAACGCAATTAATCAGAAGAAAAGTGAATATTAAACTAAGAGTATGGCATTGGAGAAATAACCGTGAGCATGTTACTGAGCTGTCCTGGAGGGACAGGAACAGATTATAGTGTGTAAATCAAGGGGAACCCTACTTCCTAGCAGGTCCTTCATGAGAAGGTTTAAAAGATCAGTGTAGCCTACCTTCATTTGTATGGGAAGAATCAGTCATGTTGGGTAGCCACCTGTTAAATTCTATTGAAAGTGGAGCCTTGAGAGGAAACAGTAAAATACCATTTGCAAAAGCATACCAATTCCTGGCTGAGAATGCATGGGGAAGAAGGGCCAGGGTGATTCATGGCAACAGTGACATGGGAAGCTAACAGAAACCACTGCAAAGAAAAAGAAGTGCAAAGCCGCTGTGTGGCTGTGCCCTGGGTGAAGGGTGCAGATGTGGTGCTGTGTAGCATTGGACTCCTGAAAGTGAAGCCTGTAGGAAGACTCTTCTTGGTGTTGTGGAAAGGGCTCAGAGCTTAAAGTTCTTGCTGGACCATCAAGAGGACCAGAATTCAGATGCTACTGAACTAGGGAGCCTAGGTGTATTGACAAACTTGAACTCTGAGTGGGATTGTGAGACACTGCTTAGAAGAATAAGGAATATTGGACCAGGACTCCTGACATTAACTTAAGGCCTATGCACATACCTCCACACATGCATGCATATACAGATGCACACACATGTGAGCCAACACACACACAAAGAGACAGAAATAGAGAAAGAGAAGAGAAATAGGAGGACCAGAGAAGGATCTTTGTGGTCTTCAATCCTCAGAATGAAAGAGCTTGTATGTTAGTGAGGAAGCATTGACTCTTGTGCTAATATGGAGGGAATCTCTCCTACTCTCCTAGTGGATTTCCTTGGCTGTTTTAAATCAACCTAAAATTTCTCTTTGCTTTGTTACTTCAGTTTATATTTATCTATGACTACAACCTTCATTTGAGTGTGTATATTCAACAAATCTTTGTCATAAGAACTAGTTCATGACAAATTCACAAGTCTGTTGGGAATTATAAGCTAACTTTTCCCTGTAATGCTAAATATTGTAAATTATATTTAAATAGTTTAAAAAACTAAATCAAGGTTTTACATGAGAAGAAACATCTTTGATTACTTGATATAAAAAAGGTCATATGAGTGGCAAAAGTTAACTGTAGCAGCCAAATAGGAGTCATTTCCCTCTTAAGAAATGGATTCGATTCAGCTCTCAGGCATTATGGTTAAACTGTTTTATATTTTAAGAAATTCACATGCTTATGCAAATTATCCAGTAAAGAAATATTGAAATTACTTTAGATATTTTCACCATTGTATACTCCCTGGCTGCGGCATTTTTAGCATCCAGCAACTCATTTTCCATTCTGGGATACCCTCTCAACATTTCCTTACACAGCTTCTCTATTCCTTGGCCTCCTCACTAGAAAATAATTACCAAGAGCCATGACTCTCTATCAAGGTTGAGCTTAGGAATAAGGAATCTGTGGGGCTGGGAAGATGGCTCAGTCCATAGATACTTGCTGGGCAGCATGAGGACCTGGGTTCAGAACCTTAGCACCCATACTTTGTGGTGTGCACCTGCAATCACAGTGCTGAGGGTGGGGTAGAGATGTGGGTGCCCAGAGTTCTCCAGTTAGCCTGTCTAGCTTAGTCAGTGGGTGTCACACAGGAGGCACACACACAGACAAACACAGAAACATGAATACTGCATGCATACATACTTATAAGTGAATAAATGAAAAATGTTTTACTTATTATTTATCAAAAATGACAAGTGCTCAAAAGAGTTTCCATGAAATGTAAGTACATGTCAGCTGTCCACCTAAAGCTACTGAAGTATCTCAGCCACTTAATACTATTTCCTCATGCACAATGGCTGCTGCTAAGTCCTCTCAGGGCTGTGAAGACCGATGGGGAGATGAGTACCTGGCTGTGTGAGCTGCTTTGCATCTCTCTAACAAAACGCTGACACTAAATTTACAAAAGGATGATTTTCTTTAGCTCACAGCTTGGGGCTTTCTAGTCCATGACAGAATGGATCTATATGTTGGGATGTTTCTCATCAAACTGGTCATCCTGGGATTTTGGTAGGGTATTCAGTTTAAAATTAGAAAGCTAAAAGAAGGGAAGAAATAGCTTGGTACCCATAATCCCTTTCGACAGTATGTTATCACATGTTGAAGTATCTCCCAAAAGTTCCCACCTCCCAAGTGTCCAACCACATTCAATACCACCATTCCAAAAAGTAAACCTTTGCAAGCCTGTACCCCCGTGAGGAAGAGCTGACACCAGCCATAGCACTGTCCCTGCCAACAAACAGCCAAGGAATCAACACAGTGAACACAGCAAAATTCAACATACAAAGCATGACACAGCGCTGCCCTACCAAAAGATGATGGCACTGGAGAGTAAACACAAGTATGTATGCCAGAATTCAAATAAGTTTGAATAAATAGGAGCAAAGTTATAAACAAAACCAGGATCCTTCAAAGAAGGGAACATTATGACATGGTTGGTCATATGACACAAGGCAGCTAAGGCCACACAGAACAGCTTCCTCAAGGGATCACAAAAAGAATGCATACACTGGTAAGGACAATAGAGTAGAATTTTTCAGTGAGTCAAGGTAATGAAGCATGTGTCAGCTTCCCCGGCTGAAGCAGACCTATGGAAAGGGGTTAAGCGTGAGAGAAAATTGTCTCTGCGTCCTGACAATGAGTGGAGATGGAGCCTGTGGCCCTGTGGACAGTAAGGACAAAGGAAATCGAAGCACAATATAATCCCACTTTCTCTGCTAGAGCTAACCCTTTCAAATGCCCCTTCCTCCTACCCAAGGAACATGCTGAAACCTTTCACATCACACTGAAAACTGTCTCACCAGGGAGGGAGAAAACCTGTCCCATGAGGCAACCAGGATGGCTATATTTATTCCCACCTTTTCTGTATTCTTTTAAAGAATTGCACATTTGCTGTGAAAACCACAAAGTGACTTTGAAAGGAAATATTTCACATTAATATAACTACCTTGAATTCCCATGGCCAACACAACCCCTTTGCTTCCTGTGATTTCCTGTCCTATCTACGTCCATCCATCCCCAGATCTGTCACATTACGATGACTTCTTACACTCGGGTCTGTTATCTGTTTTGTTTGCTTTAGTGTGGATGAGAATTTCTTCTGGGGTTTCTATCACCATTAACTCTATAACAGTCTGACAAGTGGCTGCCTCTCTGTTTACTGACACATCTGTCATTGCTCTAATGCCCATGTTTTCTCCATTACAGAAAGTGCTTTGATGGGCATCATTTTGCTCAAGACTTTTATTTGTATTTTAAATGGTGTTGGACTATTTCCCTGGGATAAATTTAAAAGAATGACAAGACTGAGCTAAACTATAAGAAAAATTTAATTTTTCTTTTCTCTTCATCTATGGTGATGAGCAATACAGCCATTACTTATATAAGAGACCTGGAGGGATTTTGAATGTGTGACTCTTTTCTTGAAGGGTGATTTATACTGAGTCTCACTTCAGTTCTAAAAATGGCCCCTGACTTCAGAAGGCTTTAAGCACACTAGAAACTGCTTCTTTAACAGAATGTCAGGCATCTCTTTCCCCCTTAATTCCTCTTATAAGGTTAATGTGTTGATGGTGGAGACATGAGCAGCAACCCTACTCTGCAGATAAATGTCCCAAGAGGGAGGCGGAGGGAGTTGGTGGTGAGTCTACAGGCCTGTAAATCTAATAAACAAGAATTATCCAGTACTGAGAAATGTGAGCAAGCCATCGCCCTGAGCCATATTAAGCACTAATATAATACAAGGCTGAGGTGAGTGCACACAGCAAATTAAAGTCATATATCATGCCTCTACCAAGAAACTGCTAAAGGAAAGTTGCTAATGAAGAACAAGACTGGGTTAAAAATCTTGCAGCAGGTTGTAAAATGTCATTACTCAAAATACACAGGTTTGGCAACATGGCTGGGCAGGCAAAAGCACTATTGCCAAGCTTGCATCGTAGATGGAAGAAGCCAACTCCTTGGTGTTCTTGTCAATCTCCATACATATTTTGATATCCACCTTCCTCAATACATAAAAAAAATTTAGAACACACATAAAAAAGAAGCAACACTGTTATTATTACTTAAAGGTGCTATTGAGGAGCAGAGGACCTGTAAATGGGGTGTGATCAGCACATGGTATAGACTTGCATGAAAACTTAACAATAAAATTACAAGAAGAGTTTGTTCCCACAATGAAGAGTCTGTTCCTTGATTGTCCTGGGATAAGGGATCAGGATGACTTTGTAGGGGAAAGCTGGTCTCACCCTTCACTTGAGGGGTGTGTGTGGTCCTAGTAGCTCAGTCAAGGTCAGGATAACCCAGATACCCCCAGATAGCCATCCAGAGCTTTGAGTTGGCACTCCCCAACATCTACTTCATTTATGAGCTGTTGGAGCACATGAAGGGACTGGTCCTATGGAACCATAGCCACAGGGTCTCCATGACTTTGGACAACTATAGGGAATCCAAGAGAAGATTCCATAAGGGTCCAGCATTGATGGTGTACCAGAAGCCTGAGACCTTGAACCTCACCAATGACACATTACACAATGAACATTTGCAAGTAAAGCTGTTTGAACAAAAGAGTACACTACGTAACACACCCCAGCTCCCAAAGCCACCAAGAGGAATGAAGGGTGATGGAGAGGCGGGAAAGATGGGAAGCAGAGTGGTTTTTTCTTTTGATTTGTTTGCTATTGTTTTTTATTAACAGTCTTATTTTTATTTTTATCTTATTATTAGTTATTTTTAGGTTTTCGGGGGGGCACTACAAAGGTGAAGGGCAGATACAGAAGGACTGGAAAATGACTATGATTGGGGTGCATGATGTGAAATTCCCAATGAATAAATATAAAAAAATGCTCTTTAGAAAAAAATCAGTAATTCAGCAATAAATAGATAAAAATAAAATTTACACAGAAACAGCTTTAGTTGCAGTTTCTAATTCAGAAACTTGTAGTAAAAAAAAAGCATTGGAAGGAATACTGGTATATTTGATAAAGACATAAACTCCCAGAAATAGTCATAAGGTTTCACTTTGGGAGGGAAATGTAAAATAAAGAATGGTTAAGGTTTTTTTTTTTTTTTTAGTTCAACTCATTGGGACTAGTGAGGTAACGACACAGTAATTTACCATCAGGTTCTCATAGACACTGGTACAGACATTCTGAGATGCCTCTAGAATGGGGATATACACTTGCAGAATGCAATCAAGATGCACTTTGCCATCCACTCTTCAGGCCTGGAGGGTTGGCAGCTACCTTGGTCACCCAGCAGTTCTGTGGATGCTCTGAACAATCACAGTCTCCCTCTGGTTTCTTGATGGCACAGCCAGCCATGGCTCAGAACACTGGTTTCATAAGATTTTATACTACACTAGTCTTAGGGAAATTGTATCTCAAAAATTCTGTAACAACACACAGTTCTGATTCCTGTGAGTGAGAATATGTGCTGTGGAGGGTCTTGTGAGTTGGGAAACATCAAGAATTTAAAAGCTTAATTGCTTTACTGAGCTTGTGGCACGTGAAGGTTTTCAGAGCCACAAGCTTGAGAAGAGCATTAACTGGAGCGTGCTACAGTGGAGATGGAGGCAGGATCCGGTTTATGTTGATAATAACTTCTGTCACAGGTGTATGTTTATATCTTGGTTTCAGAAAATAAATTGTAGTGGGATTATTCTGGTAATGTAAATATTTGTCCTGCCTATAGGTTTAATAAAAGCTGATTGGCCAAAGGCAAACAGGAGATGTGGGCAGGGCTCCCAAGCTAAGAAAATTCAGGAACATCTCAGAGGAGAGACAGATGCCAGAGTGCCGCCACAGACAGGACCAGAAGACGCAGCAGAGGCAGAGGAAAGAAGCTGAAATGCTGCTCTGAGAAAAGGTATGAGCCACATGGGTGAACAAGATGGGTTGAGATCAGATGAAGGAGCTAGCAAATTATATGCCTGGGCCCTAGGTCAATTAGCACAAAATTAATATAAGTCTGTGTGTAATTATTTGTGGCAAAGAAAGGCCAAGAGTGAAACTAAACCTTTGGTCCAGGCCTGGAAGGACCAGGCCAGAACCAATTACATCAAATGGCAGCCCAATGTGGGTGATATTCACCCACATAAAGCTTGAGAATAATTAAAAAAGGGTTCTAGATCACAGAAGCAGAGCCAAAAACAGTTTCTGATTTGTGTGTCTTACTTATGCCTTAGTACAGAGACGCCCTGGTGAGGCATGTGAACTTGAATTTAAAAATGGTGGGTCAGAGGCTGGCAGCTTAAACCAAGACTGGTTCACAAAGTCTTATGAAAGATTCAGTATAGGAAACAAGCTGCATATGGTGGATTTAAGGTTACTGTTCTCACAGGCAAAAAGGGAACAGAGTCAAAGATTGATTCTTAGTAGCGGCAGTGTTTTCTTGGATAAGCCCTGTTTGCTGGAGACAAGCAGAGGCATGGCTTTTAAAAGAGAGGTTTCCTGATTCAGCCTTATAGGCAAAACACTTGTGAGTCTTTTAAGAGGCTTTGTGCCAAATACTTAAGTTAATAAGCAGCAGATGGCAGTGCTTTACTTGGTGGTTATATGAAGCCTAAAATTCCCCAGAGTAAAAATTGTGTCTGATACTTAGCTAAAAAGCTAAACTTCAACTGGACTAGGAGCTGGGTGGAGCCAGGCAGCCACCCTATTGACACCTTTAATCCTTAGTGCCACACCTTGGCAGATTAGGGTGTGGACAGAAACAAAGAAATAGAGTTACTTCTTGGTATGAAAACCATACCTGCTTCATGGGCTGTTTTGGCCTGCTGGTGTCAGCTAGGTCCTGGTATGGGCATTTATAAATCAGTGGCATAACATGATATGAGATTCTTTTCAAAATTCCCATCTAAGCCTTGGGTATCTAGGTAAAAACATTTTCTACAGTGTAAGTTCTCAAATTGCTTTTTAGTAAAAGTATGTTTCCTGTGCATGTAGACTTTTTAAGCCAGTAGTGGCAAATCATTAAATACTTTTAGATATGGCCTCTTTTCATTATACCATGTCTGTTTTAAGACTTCCATTACACATTTATTGGACCTTCTCTTTTCTCTCTCCTCTGTTTTATCCTTTTAAAACTGAAAACAGATTTTTGTATATACATGTTCATTTGGCTTTATAATCAAACTTTAAGCAACTTTTTAGATTTATTATCATATTCAGGAAGATAAAGTTTAGTAACATGTTAAGAAATCCAAAGACAATGGTCAGTACTCAATTTATCTCTTGAAAGTCCATAAAGCAAATAATTCTCCTAAAAGAAATTAAGAGCATCAGGTTTCATTTGTGTTCTATGATGAGGTGCAATATCAGAAAAGATCTGAGAAAACAGACTACTTGGTTATTGTGTCTTTATCCCTTTAAAGTACTGTGGTGGATGCCTACACATCCTGAAGGAGGTCACTGTTTATGTGTAATCCTTCACTCTCCTGTGGACTTGCTCTACCACCTTCTGGAGAACTTCCACTATGTCCCTTATAACCCCTCACATCTTTCACATCAACAGGCTGTTCCTCTGTTTAATCCTGATTCTGGCTTCTGCTCTCTTGGGCTTCACATGTAACCATCCTGGACAAGAGATCAAGAGCCATTGATCATAGGCCTCAATAGCAGGAATCAGACTCTAAGTCACAGGATACTACATCAAATTAGATTACCTTTCGTATGGCAACAGTGATGGATGGAAAGACTAAGCCATAAGGACATGCTATTTCAAGTAATTTTCTCCTAATTAAATATAATACCTTTACATCTTAATAAAATTGAAATTACTAGTTTCTCAGCCAATACTAGGAAGTCAAGATGGCTAGAATGTTGTGAGCCATCCAAAAAGCCAATATAGGCATAAAATAATATATATATATATATCACCAAAGAAATGCATATATATAATTTGTGTTCTGATTTTGATTTACTAATCACTTTTATATTTAGATGACTAAAAATCAGCTTCATTTCCCCAAATATAAAAAACCTGAAAGAAAACCTAGCATAATATACAACTTGTTTTTAAACTAACACTTATTCATTGTAAATATATGGAAAATACACAAAGAGGGAAAAGAACTAAGAGAAGATCCAGTGGAAAGGCAGTAGAAGGAGGAGGAGGAAGAGGAAAAGAAAACTTCAATAGCAATCTTACTATTCAGGAACAAATAATGTGAACTTTTGACAGCATTTAAGACTATTTAAATATACATCTGAACTTTTCATCTTTGTTTTCCCATCAAGTGTACTAAAATCACATTTTAGTAAGTACACAATCTCTGACTGCATGACAAAAATGATGCAGAGCATTTTCTTTCATGTGTGGCAACACACGTGTGAAGCTGCAGGAGCATGTGTGCCCATGGTGGGGCTGGATGGCAGCTCCCCTGTTATTCCTCAGGAACACTGTCCACTTACATCTTGCAGATAGAGTCTCTCACTGGCCTAGAGCTCTCAGTGGAGATTTGGCTGGCTGGCTCGCTGGCTGTGAGCCTCAAGGCTTGTCTGTGTCTACTTCTTTGGCACTGGGACTCTAAGAATGTGCCACTGAGCCCAGCTGTGGGTGTGGATACTACAGTCCACGTATGTGGAAGCCAAACACTTTGCCAACTGGGCCACCACCTCTGCCCTTAGCTTGTTCTTTGTAGCTGAGATAATGAGATGAAGGGTACAGATCTAAAGCCAACTGTCACTGTCTCAATCTAGAAATGATGCCCCATGTCAATTTCCTTGTCTTAAAGAAAAGAAACAGTGATGCCCACTTCCCTAGATGATTATGAGAATCAAGAAGTTACGCTAATGGTGTCACTGTTCTTAGTCTATGTCACCACAGCCTTTCTGTCACCACACTGTGAGATGGCTCATAACATTCTAGCCATCTAAATATTAAGCATTAAAGTATTAAGCTGTCTTCATGGGACCTGAGTTTCCAGTGCCTGTCAGAGTCCAAGTATGATGGACTGAAAGGAGAGCTGGACAGATGACTCTGTTAACCCCTGCCTGCCTGCCAGGAACTGGTAGTTTTAGAAATCCAGATGTATATAACTTCTACAGAGGGCTGTAGGTTCACCTCAAGTTCTTTGCCATGCTTTGAGAGCAACAGGGAACATCATCTTGCCTTCCCCTGTATTCTCTTTTTTTTTTCCAATATTCACTTTAAATCCATCTTTCTCCAATGATTTGTTTGGTGGATTCTGTAGGTCTCGTTCCTTTCTCAATGAGGTTTTGTTGGTCACCAACAAGCTATAAACCCCAGTAAGTCATTCATTCCATAATCACCTGCCTCTAAGTCCATCATCCTCTCATCTATTTTAGATACACATTTCAGTTGTTTGGGCTTTGGCATCATTTCCACAAAGCCTAAATATATTATGCCCAAAGAAACTGCTGACTGGCTACACTGAGTCATCAAATCGGTTGTTTCCCTCATGTTTGTTTTTCTTTTCAACTATAAAGACACCCCCACATGCAGCCCAACAAACACATACTACACAATACACCCCTACACTCCCATATAGACTCCCATCACACATACCCCCACGCACCATACACCCCCATACTCTTCTACTCCACACACACACACACACACACATACACACTATATACCCCATACACACTACACACCTGCATACATGCCCCCAAATACATGCTTCTTTTCTAACACTGTAATTTTTTTCAGAAGCTTGCTAGTTTTACCTCACATCTCTTTATAATTTATAGTTTTTCCTTTTTATAACTATCTACCATTTTTTGCAGTAATTTTTTAAAAATCAACTTAAAAGTTTTTATTTTAGGTGGCCAGAAAGTTGGCTCAGTGGTTCATAGAAACTGCTACTCTTTCAGAGGCCCCCTGGGTAGCCTGCCAATACTCATATTTGCCAGCTCACAGCCACCTGTAGCTACAGATCTAGGCGATTACAATCCACAGTCATAAATAAAAATAAATCTTTATGAAAACTTCTATTTACTATCAATTGCTCATGAAGAATTCTGGCTAAAAGTGAAGTTTATCTGTAAGAATAATGGAGACATCTTATCTTATACTCTACTTACACAGTACCAGTAGAAATGACGGAAAGCATCCAGAGGATGATATTGTTCTTTAAGCCCAATGTATCCCCAAATCAAAAGATGTGCTCATCATGCAAAAGATAGGGAAAGTGGATACAATGCAAAAGTGAAAAACTGTGACAAATTCATGGGAAAAAGATGAACAGGACTAGAAGAAAGGGAGGAAGAAGAGAATGGGATGAGGAGGAAGAAGAGGAATAAGAGGGAGTCTCACTTGGTTTAGAGAAAATTATAGTATATCAAAGAAAATGTTGATCGCTTCTTAAATTGCTTCAAAGGAAGCCTGGGCAATCTGGGCACGTTGTTCCTTGATATCAGCACCTCATGAAAACAGCTAAAAAATAATACTCTCATAAAACCCAACATTTAAGATATCTTATCATACTTTAAGGGAGTTTAGAACAGTGACAAATCAGCACATTCTATCTTTACTAAAAAAGATGTGAATTAAGCAAGCTCTACCTTAGAGGGTACACATAAACCACATTTCAAAGTTGAAGGAATTTTTTTTCTGAAGCCCAGATGGATCTGAAACCTGTTGAAATGTTTAAGGAAAGGAAATCTGATGAACTGTGAAAGGTAGTCCCCCTCCCATCTGTAGCCCAGGGAATTTTTGATTTCTTAAAGTTGAAAAGTTGGAAGGTTTATTTATTAATTTTTTTTAGTAGAACAGAAAACCAAGACTTGGAAAATGCAAACATGTTTCTGGAGAGGTTGCTCAGTGTGTGAAGAGCTGTCATGCACACGCAAGGACCCGTTTGGATACCCAGATCCTCAGGAAACCAGACACAACAGACTGTGTATAATCTCTACATTCCTATGGTAAAATGGAATGCAGAGACAGGAAAATCCCAGAAGCTCCTGGACCAGGTAGATTCGTGTTTGCAGTGATGAACAGTAAGAATCCTTTGAAATGAAGGTGTAGGGTAAGGACCAACTCAAGGATCTTCTGACTTCCAAGTGAATTCTATTGCAAGTGCTTGCCCACACTTAGACACATACATGCATGCACACACACACACATAATGAGAACAAGAAAATTCTGTTATTTCCTAGATAATAGGAGATGTGAAAGTTAAAAAGCTATATTTAAATCTATTTTTGAAATATATGGAATGATAAATGTTCAAGTCTGTATAAAATTGTTCTGTTTTAGTTTGCTTTTCTTTTAATATGTAAAGCACCATGTTCACAAGCAATCTGGGGAAAGAAGAGTTTATTTCTGCTTGCACATTAGAGCTCATCCTCCATGGAACCCAGAACAGAAGCTTGAGGCAGGAATCTGGAGGCAGGAAATGAAGCAGAGACTACACAGGAACCCAGCTTTGTGACTTGCCTCCAGCCTCAAGTTCAGCCACCTTTCTTATACAACCCAGAACAATTTGTCAGGGCTGGCACACCCACAGTGGACAGGCTCTCCTCCATCAATTAGCAATCAGTAAAATACCCACTGGCCAATCTGATAAAAGCAATTCTTCAGCTGAGTTTCCTTCTTCCTAGATATCTCTTGTTTGTATCTTGTTGACAAAAGTAACATATACAAGTTCCTTTGTTTTATAAAAGATACTTATGTGTACATATATTTGTGCATATATGTGGATATAAATATATACATCATACATGCATAATAAAATCTCAAGATATCTACATGTACAAAGTAGCTGCATAGAAATATCACTCATACTTAGTATCTTTAATAGTAGAACCTTTGAACAGCTCAATACCTATATAGCTGATTTTGTTCCTGTGGTTTGTTTACATAGCATATGCCACACTTAACCTTTACCAATAGACAGAGAAGTGATGATTTTATACACTAGAGATTCTAATTTGTCTCTAGTTTTTCAGATAACTTTCTATTTGTTGTTGAGAGTATGTTTTGAAAAAATTAATGACTCAAATATTCACATGCTTATATAAGTAAACATTATACTAAGTGAGTCATTAGGCAATTAATTTATTTATAGCATATTATACCTACTTAAAAATAATCTGAATTAAACAGAGGCTCTCTACTTTCTTTGGCATAAACAAACTAAATTTCAAAGTTGAAAGAATTCTTTTCAAGGGAATAAGTATTTCAAATTTTATTGAAGCATCAAATTTGATTCGCTCATATTCCTCTGTCTTCCTCATGCTATCTGAATTTGTGAAAGTTTTACTTTTAATAAACTCAGACATAAACATCCTTGTGCTAAAGTTATGATTTCCTTATGCAAAAGTCTTATAAAGTTAAATTTGCTGCTGGGGCAGGGGGTGGGGGGGAGTAGTAGCACAAGTCTTTAATCCCAGCACTAAAAAGGCAGAGGTAGGTAGACTCTGTGAGTTTGAGGTCAGCCTTGCCTGCAGAGTGAGTTCTAGGACAGCCAGGGCTACACAGAAAAACCCTGTCTGCAAAAAAACAAACAAACAAAAAAAAAAAAAAACAAAAAAAACCAAACCAAAAACAAACAAACAAACAAACAAAAACAGGTTAACTGTGTAGGTAAACTGTTCCTCAGAGAGTCTTTTTTGAGGGTTTGTTTGTTTGTTTGTTAGAGTTTTGAGGCAAGGGTCCTCCAGACTCAGTCTCCAGAGTAGCACCCTCATTCTGCTGGGCTCAATTTTTCAAGGTTCTTGATAACAATAAGCCAGTTGTTCCTCTGAAGACAGTGCCACTTTGAGAACAGTGAGACTCTGGTATAGAAAGATATTACTTAATTTTAGTTCCTCAAGAAGGGAAAAATTGGAGTTCCTAGTTTAATAAATCAACCTAGTTTTTAGAGTCCATGGTCTATGAATTGCTCTGCTACACTCTAGGCTTACCAAAGCCCTTGCAGGGGTTTGTAGATGTTAGATGTTTTATGTTTCTGTGTGTTTGCTTTGACCCCATGTATGCATGTGTGTGCATATCTGTGGTGAGTGGGCACTTCAAGTTAAATGACCAATTGTCATGACCTTTACCATGTAAACAGACATTTTTGGTCCTCTCCTTGCCAGGACACTGAGCCTCAAGGGCTCCTTCAAAATGACTCAGTGAGGAAGGACATACATAAGTGATGGCTGGGGGCTCATCATCAGATTTAATCAAAGCTATGTAACCCCTGATTATACCAAAATGATTCAGCATTTTTTCTTATCTATCCCTATTTTGAAATTTCTATTTAGTAAATATTAAAAATTTGCTTCATATTACTCTTTTTTAAGATTTATTTATTTATTGTGTATACAGTATACAGAAGAGGGTACCAGATGTCATCATAGATGATTGTGAGCCACCATGTGGTTGCTGGGAATTGAACTCAGGACCTCTGGAAGAGCGGCCAGTGCGCTTAACCTCTGAGCCATCTCTCCAGCCCCTGCATATTACTCTTGAGTCTAAAGTATTTAGCTCATCATAACCAGGCTATTTCTGTGATAGCCCTGTATTAGTTACATTTGTCATTGCCAAGCATGAAGGAATGCAAAAGTGGAAGATTTTATTCTGAATTACAGTGGATAGGGATCATTTCTTCATTCCAGGAAGACATTGTAGCAAGTGGGAAGTTTGGCAGCAGTCATGGGAGTCCAGATAGTGACACTGCATCCACAGTTGCAGAGCAGAGTATGAGCAGAAACTGGTACCCAGCTATAAAACAGCTCCCACAGGACTCACTTCCTCTAGTGAGGTTCTACCTCTTAAAGGTCCCACAGGACTCACTTCCTCTAGTGAGGTCCTACCTCTTAAAGGTTCCAACTTTTCCAACCTACACTATCAGCTGGGAAAAAAAATGTTCAAACGTGAGCCTATGGGGACATTTCTATTCAAAGCACCATAAGTGCTTCGAGTTCAGTGCTATGAATCCCATCACTGGGACAAGTCACAGCCACAAAGCCAGAAGGTGGAACAGGTGGAACTTATGCCTCTGTAGACTACATTGAAAACAAGGTGAACTGTTTTGCTGCCCGTATGTGAAGAAGCAGAGTCCTAGCTGTCATTGGCCATGTATGCTTTTGTTTGGCTTGCTGCTGTGAGTATTATGATGTCAACAGTTACAGCTCAGAAAGCCTTGCACATGGCTTGGCTTTCCTTCATCACAAAGGGTAACTATTAATAATTATATCACATGAATTAAAATACTGATAACAACAATAAAAGACAAAACCAAACCAATGACAGTTGATGGGTAGGAAGTGAGTGTGATGAATGTAAATAAGATGGGGAGTGGTGTCCTGTAAACATTATTTGTTGAATTAAAAATAAGGCGGAAGGTTTGGCAGCATGATATGTCTTTATATATAGTTAGTTCAGTAGCTTGAGAAGTCTTAAGTTCTATGTGTATCAGAAAGCTTAGTATTTGGGGCCTGCTTGCATTAACCAGCAATGGAAGCTCACATTCCTGATTAGCTGTCTAAGGAGAAGTCATAGGATCCTGTCAGTGTATTAGGACAGGAGGTAGGGAAGAAAACTAAACATGGGAAGCATTTCCTGAGAATTCTAATTTGTGGATTTTGAGTGTGTGTGGGGGGAATAGTATCTGAAATTATTAGGAACAAAAATTTTTCAGAATAAAACATAGAATTAAAAGGTCCCCTTGCCTGTAATAGAGTTCAAATTTTCAAAATAAAAAGTCAAAATTAAAATGCAGTAAGATGGGCAATGTATGAATAAGATAAGGAAACAATTACAGTTTCCTCTTAGAAAATAAATGGACTCTAGAATTTTACAGTGGTAAGCATCTCCATCAATACCGGTGAGCACTATGTGAATTTACATGGACATCCTCAAGGCCCCTGGACAGTGGACTGACATTTGCCCTGATTAGGCTATGAAGTTTTTGGACTAGAATGCTCTCTCTCTAGCCACACAAAGCTTGTATATCATCCCTAAATATGGACAATGTTCAGTTATCAAGTAGATGTCTATTTTGATGCTGAAATGGACAGAGTGGGATCTTGATTTCTACACAGAAATCCCCAAAAGGTTTCTTCCTGAGTCTATTTACATGGAGGTAGCAAGCTGCTGACTTCCCAG
Organism: Sigmodon hispidus; assembly: GCA_004025045.1. NCBI lineage: Eukaryota > Metazoa > Chordata > Mammalia > Rodentia > Cricetidae > Sigmodon > Sigmodon hispidus. The sequence goes on from PVIH01013792.1 coordinate 51,346, forward strand.
CTACAAGGCAGTTTCATCTCCTTGACATGTTCATTCTTCACTCTAAGCCTCTTCTCTCAGTATGAGGCCATTCATGTGGGCCAAAGGTATCCAATCTGAAGAGAGATGAATCACACAAACTTGTTCTCGGTGTGATGTTTCTACTGCTAATTCTTTGCCTTGATGCAGGAGCACCACCAGTGATGGATGAATGCTATCATTTATCTAGTTTATGTACAAAATATATTAAATCTATTCCACAGAGACTCACTCTCTATTTTTGTTTTTTTTTTCTTTTTTGAGAAAAGGTTTCATGTACCCTAGACTGTTCCTGAAGGATTATGATCTGAGGATGTCCTAAGGCTTCCAGTCTTCCTGCCTCTATTTCCAAGAACTTAGATTACAGGTATGCACCATCACTATGGCTGCCTTAGGAATTTTAACTCTTCAGCAGTACCATAAACTGCAGAAGTGTTTGTCATCACCACTTGTAGGATCAGCCAACTTTTCTGTTGCAATGGTAGTGTGTTTCCTTACCACAAGACTCACTATGAAAACAGATCATCGGATTGAGCACAAATAAACAAACTGAAATTCAGACTCAAAACCTTTATCTCAGACAGTGATAGCAGTGTCACCTCATGCAACTTTTCAGTTACACTACAGCCCTTCAAAGTTTCTATGTAAACTGGGATGTCTTACAACTTCAAGCTGTGGCTTAGTGCCTGCTATGGAGTGTGTAAATTAACATGGAGATCATGAGTAATTTAGCAAAAGTGAAAGGTTCCTGAGCTCACATTCACCAAAATATAGTTTAAAACCAAATATGTAATGAATCCAAGGTGTTCCCAGTAGTGCTTGGCCATGTTACATCACATGGCTGCACTGCAGCTTTTGTTCTAAACATATAATGTGTATACTTCCCACCATGCATGTCATCAAGCCACACAATGTGAAGAAATGATGCCTAGTACACTAGCTCTGAATGAGACCACTGTATATCATAAATTGTAGTGTTTTCATTGTGCATTAGGGTTTTTATGTTCTTATAGATATGTAATAGTTCACTTACAAAAAGCAAAGACAAAATTTTCCTATCCTCATTTCTTACCTGTTTCAACTTTGTATATTTTGGATAAACTAAGCACATTATTATATTACACTTTATTTTCCTTTTTAACAAATGTGTGTTACATTTATACCTAACAGCTGTTCTAAAATAATTTTGTTTGAGATTTATTATCAGAAAAGATTTTATTTGTATTCCTCTCTTTATATACTCAAACTGCATAATATTTCTTACATGTGGAAGAAATCATGAGTTGAAAAAGTATAATAATTTAAGTGAAATACACACACACAGTCTCTGTTTTGGTATGCTTTGTTTGTGTGCATGTGCAGTATGTGCACAAGCATGTGTGTGCATGTAGAGGGAGGAGATGCCTTCAGCTTTCACTGCTTACCTTAGCCTATGAGACAGAATCTCTGTTTAAAGCCAGAGATCACTAAATGGCCAGGCAGACTGGCCAGTGGGCCTGTCTCCTCCTAGGCCCAGGTTGCACACCTGTTCAGCCTCACATGGATTTTACAAGGGTGCTGGGATCTGCACTCACATCTGCATCCTTGCATGACAGACACTTGGATGATGGAATAACATCCTGAGTTCACTGTATGAAGTTTTCCAAGCAAAAGTTATGCCATTCTGGTAAGCAAGCTATATTCAAAGATTTTGGTGATATTAATTTTATTATTTCTGTTCAATAGTAATTTTACAAAATTTTCAACAAATATTTTTTCCTTCACAGACCAAAGCAAAAAAATGAAAACAATAAAAAAAAACAATGCATAACTGTTGGGTAACTATGAATATGAATTAACATAAAGTTGAATTACTAATAATGTGCACCTACAGACTACCATTATGTTTTCAAATAACCTCAGATTAATTACTTGCAAATACAAAGGTTTAGACAGTTCACTGTTATGTGGAATTGCCTTAAAAACAGGCAAAACAATCTGCTTTTAGAATATCAATTTTATTTTCTATATAAAGTAATATACTTAGTAATTAAAATTGCCTACAAAACTCTCTTTTTATATAACAAGTATTTTTATTGTGCTTGGAGTAGAATAAAAGCAGGAGGCCCTCACACAATTTTAGGCAATTTACATCAGTCTATGCATGGATTACCTAAAAGTTTATAGAAAAGCAGATTCTGATTTGATAATTTTAAAGCTTGAGAATCTGCCTCTCATCAAGTGCCCACTGGTGTAGGATGCTGCTGCTGCTAAGAACACCTTAACCGCTGGGCACTTGTCCACCTGAAACTGTCAGATATTGCCATAGGAGCAGGAGCAGCAGCTTGTTCTCTATGATGAAGAGGAGAGTGATTATGCTTTGTGTGGTGGAAAGCTGAACGTATCTGTTAGAGACTTCTGAAAATGACATGATCCCAAATCTTTGCTGCAGCAAAGGCCTCTGCTTAGTTATTGAAGACAGTATATGATGAGAGACCGACTGTGGTAGTTTCAATGTAATTAGCCCCATAATTTCATATTAAGAGGTATGGCTTTGTTGGAGTAACTGTGTCACTATGAGGACAAGCTTTGAGGTTTCCTATGCTCAGGATACTTTTCAGTGTCTCAGGCCATTCCCTGTTGCCTGCAAGATATAGGGCTTTCAGCTCATTCTCCAGTACCGTGTCTGCCTACATGCTGCCATGTTCCTCTATGATAAGTAGACTGAACCTCTGAAAGTGTAAGTGAGCCACCTCAATTAAATGTTTTCTTTATGAGAGATGCCATGGTCATCTTCACAGCAAATGAAACACCAACTAAGACACCAACTGAGCAAAGGATGATGGAGAGTCTAATTTCTACTTCTATAGTGCTTTGTGGATTGGATATGCATGATTTTGTTGTGGAAAATTATTTTAACTATGTAAAGATGTGTCACATTTGTTTATGTTGCATTATATCACTTTAGCTGTGTAAAAGTGTGTTGCATTTGTTTATTTATGTAAAGATGAATTGCTATTTTATCTTGCCTGCCTAATACACCTGATTGGTCTAATTAAAAGCTGAACAGCCAAGAGCTAGGCAGGAGAGACATATGCAGGGCTGGTGGGCAGAGAAAATAAGTAGAAGGAGAGGTAGAGAGAAGAAGGAAGAAGCCTAGTGAGAGATGGCCATTTCTGGGCCACAAGCCAGGTAGCCACCAGCCAGCCAGACACACGAAGCATGAAGGTAAGACACACAGAAAGAAAGAAAGAAAGGTAAAAAGCCCCAGGGTAAAACATAGATGTAAATAAACAGGACAATTTAAGGCCAAACATTCATAACACATAAGCAGTCTCCTTGTCTTGATTGGGGAGCTAGTTGGTGGCCTAAACGAAAAAGCCTGCTTTAGTTTTTAGAGCAACAAAGTTGCCAGAAGAGGACTTGCCTCGCCTCCAGGCAGGATGGTCAGAGTTGGAACTTTGGGACCCATGTGATGGAAAGAGGAACCTGAACCTGTGGTGGTTTGAATAACAATGGCTCCCACGGATCATATATTTGAATTTGTAGTCTCTAGGCACTGGGACTGTTTGAAAGAATTAGAAGGTATTTGGGGATGTGGCTTTGTTAGTAAAGGTCTGTCACTGAGGATGTGCTTTGAGGTTTCAAAACCCAATGCCAAGCCTAGGTTCCCTCCCTCCTTCCCTCCCTCCCTCCCTCCCTCCCTCCCTCCCTCTCTCCCTCCCTCTCTCCCTCTCTCTGCTTATGGATCAGGATGTAGCTCTCAGCTATTGATCCAGAGCCTGCACATTGACATGCTCTCTGCTATGATGATAATGGACTGACCCTCTGAAACTATAAGCAAGCCTCCAGTAAAATGTTTTCTTTCATAAGAGTGGCCTTGGTCATAGTGCTCTTCATGGCAATAGAATGGTGACTAAGACAGACCCCGTGGGACGTCCCCATGACCTCTCCACATGCTCAGTGACCGTGTGTACCCCTCCCTCACATAGCTCATTCACAAAAAACCAATAAAATAAGCAAAAGAAGGGAAGGTTAACATACTTAAAGCATTTCTTGTTCTTACTAACTTACTTTTATTGGCCATTATACCAGTATAACACCAGGTGCAATGACATCATTGAGTCAGAAAAAAAAAGAAAACAAAAAACAAAAATGGACAGCATCAAGTAGTATATAAAAAGGCAATCAGAATTTAGGTTCATTTAAAATAGTTTTGCTTTAAATACTTTAAAGCTGTGAATTATAACATTTAACAGATGTGTAAAAAACACATTTAACTTTCCATTTCTGTTCAAAGTCACTTCAGTGTCTATCTCATTTTACTTGGAACACAGAATCTGTGATTATGACAGCTCCATGATCAGCTTGGTCCTTCATGGCTTTAGCAGAGTCACATTTAAGAATCAAAGGCCTAAAGTAGAGAGCTTCATGTAGTACTAGATGGTGGCGTTATGTCCTTTAGACACCTACAACTTCTCCTTTGGACGTTTGTTTCTCTTCTGTGAGTTGTTTTTTTTTTTTTTTTTTTTTTTTCACTTGTAGTTGGTCACTGCCATCTGCCTGGGGCTTGTCTTGGGTGATGTTACTGTCAAGTTGACAGGAACTAGAACAACTTGAGGACCTGACTCTAGATATGTTTATAAAAGACTTCATGAATTTGATTAATTGATATTCTGACTCACTGCAGACCCACAGTGATGGACCTATCCACTGTGATGCTGACTCACTGCAGGCCCACAGTGATGGGCCTATTCACTGTGATGCTGACTCACTGCAGACCCACAGTGATGGACCTATCCACTGTGATGCTGACTCACTGCAGGCCCACAGTGATGGGCCTATCCACTGTGATGCTGACTCACTGCAGGCCCACAGTGATGGGCCTATCCACTGTGATGCTGACTCACTGCAGACCCACAGTGATGGGCCTATCCACTGTCATGTTCTGACTCACTGCAGACCCACAGTGATGGACCTATCCACTGTGATGTTCTGACTCACTGCAGACCCATAGTGATGGACCTATCCACTGTGATGTTCTGACTTACTGCAGACCCATAGTGATGGACCTATCCACTGTGATGTTCTGACTCACTGCAGGCCCACAGTGATGGGCCTATCCACTGTGATGCTGACTCACTGCAGGCCCACAGTGATGGACCTATCCACTGTGATGCTGACTCACTGCAGACCCACAGTGATGGGCCTATCCACTGTGATGCTGACTCACTGCAGACCCACAGTGATGGGCCTATCCACTGTCATGTTCTGACTCACTGCAGACACACAGTGATGGACCTATCCACTGTGATGTTCTGACTCACTGCAGACCCACAGTGATGGGCCTATCCACTGTCATGTTCTGACTCACTGCAGACCCACAGTGATGGACCTATCCACTGTGATGCTGACTCACTGCAGGCCCA
>PVIH01013793.1:0-56765 GCA_004025045.1 Sigmodon hispidus
CAGGGATGGAAAAAAAAATTCAGAGGGAAAGCTGAACACAAAGAAAATATATGTGTAGTAATCTTATTTGCATTTCCACCCTTGATAAGCCATGCTTATGATTATTATCCTCTGTATAGTTATTGTTAACTCTTCGGCATTTTTAAATTCTTTTTACTGTTTTTTTGATAAATACAAAATAAAGAAGGAAAAAAAAAACTTCACCAAATTGGATCATATTCAGGTTAAGATTAAAGGTGTGGGCTAATACTATTTGGTACTTAGCCTTGAACTTACAGAAACACAGAAAAATTTCTGTCTCTGGAGTTATTGGATTAAAGGCAAGGCATCACCACTGCCTCTCTGGAAGACTAGAATTCACTCTGTAAATCAAAATGGCCTCAACCTCAGATCTGCTGTAATTACAGGTGTAGATCACCCCTTCTGGTCATTCCCCATGCTGGATTTGAAGGTGTTAGTTACTACTCTCTGCTCTTCCTGGATTGACTGTGGTTGAATTGTTTCTCTGATATTCCAGACTGGTTTTGTTAAATATATAACATATCACCAAATTATATTCTATGATGCTTGTTCTACTGTGTAACCCTGTGGGCAGATCTACCAGAAGACAAACACTGTAAGTACTCAACAATTTTCAATAGTTTGGCTTGCAAGAGATTAATGCCATGTGATGAAGTTACTGTCTTGACTGTGATTAGCTGAAATTCCCATTTCCATGGGCAAAAGATAACTTAGATTTTGTTTGTATAGTTTACATACATAATTCAAATGATTTTAAGCTTGATAGGACTTAATTTTACACTGATAAATTATGCAATAATTTGTGTTTTTATAAAAATGATAGAGATAAATGTCTGAAATTATTTAACTTAACATTTGAGCAAATCAGACTGTGTTTCTGTGCATGGGCTGGCACCACAGAGGCAATTCTCTTCAGTGGAACACCTAACCCAGTCTTGATATTAAGATGAGTATTTAGACTTTACTGGAGAGGATGTGCCACACTAAGCTGACTCATCTTGGGACTTCTTGCCCTTTTGGGTGGAGGAGATGGGAAGAGGGGAACCTGAAGAATGACTGGGAAAGATTAGAAGGAAGGGAAGGAGGTGGAACAAAAGGATACATGAGTAAAAAGACTGTATTTTATAAACAGAAAAAGAAAAAAAAATATTTGAATGAAGACATTTATATTTGCAAAACAAATTTGGAGCAACTTAGGGAACACTTCATACTTTAAAATGTGCAATAATTAATTTTGTAATTTTTTGATGTAAAATACTCACTCACTCTTCTCTCCATCAGTTCATCTCCTCAGCAGCAAGAGCAGGAGATCTCAAGGTCACAAGGTGGCTTAGTGCAACATCTACTACAGGCAGATCTGCTTTCCTTACCCCCACATCGAGACTCAGGTGTTTATCTGGAGGAAATGGGCTCCAATGTGCTAGTCCAAGGAGCTTCAGATGCCAAGCTGTTAATTGGTTGTGGTTTGCAGCTTGGACATGCTTAGTTTTTTTTGTTTAAAGTCCACCAATGAGTGAGTACATACCCTGTTTATCTTTCTGAATTTGTGATACCTCACTCAGGAGGATATTCTCCAAATCCATCCATTTCCCTGCAAATTTTAGAATATAATTTTTTTTTCTCACTGCTGAGTAGTACTTCATTGTATAAATGTACCATAGTTTGTTAATCCTTTCCTAAGTTGAGGAGCATCTAGGTTGTTTCCAGGTTCTTGCTATTGTGAATAATGCTGCTATGAACATAGCTGAGCTAATGCCTTTAGAGTGCAAATGTGCATCTTTGGGGTATATGCCCAGTAGTAGTATTGCTTGGTCTTTGGGGAGATTGATACCCAGTTTTCTGAGAAATCAACATACTGCATTGCAGAGTATCTGAACAAGCTTACATTCTCACCTTCTCCTTGCTCTGAAATGTGTCCAGCATTGGCTGTTATCTGCGCCTTTTATCTTAGCCAATGTGACAGGTGTAAAGTTGTATCTCAAAGTTGCTTTGATTTGCATTTCTCTGATGACTAAAGATGTTGAGCACGTTTTCAAGTGCCTTTCAGCCATTGTAATTCTTCTGCTGAGAATTATCTTTTTATTTCTGAGCCCCATTTTTTGATTGGGTTATTCAAAATATTGGACTCTAGTTTCTTGGATTCTCTATATATTTTAGAAATCAGCCCTTTGTGACTTGTAGGGTTGCTGAAAATCTTTTTCCATTCTGTAAGTTGTTTTTTTTTTTTTTTTTTAATGACTGTGTCCTTGGCTTTTCAGAAGCTTCTCGGTTTCAGGAGGATCCATTTATTGATTGTTGTTCTTAGTGTCTATGCTACTGGTGTTGTATTATGAAGTGGTCATCTGTGCCAATGCATTGGAGGGTATTTCCCACTTTCTTTTCTATCAAGTTCAATGTGACTAGGTTTATGTTGAGGTCTTTGATCCACTTGGATTTGAGTATTTTGCTGCGTGCAGGTTTGGATCTATTTGTATTTTTCTATACACTACCATCCAGCTATGCCAACACCATTTGTTAAAGATATTATCTTTCTTCCACTGGGTATTTTGGGCCTTTTTTTCAGGTATTCATAGGTTTTTGGGTTTATGTACAGATCTTCAATTTGATTTCATTGATTCACAAAGCTGTTTTTATGCCTGTACCAGGATGTTTTCAATACTGTAGTTCTGTAGTATAACTTGAAGTTGGGGATAGTTATGGATGACTCCTGAGGTTCTTTTGTTGAGTAAAATTGTTTTGGCAATCCTGGCTTTCTTGTTACCCCAAATGAAACTGAGTATTGTTCTTTCAAGATCTGTAAAAAATTGTGTTGGGATTTTGATGGGAATGGCATTGAATCTGTAGATTGTTTTTGGTAGGATTGTCATTTTTACTATGTTGATCCTACCTATACAGGAACATGAGAGATCTTTCCATATTCTGATATCCTCATCAATTTCTTTCTTCAGTGATTTGAAGAATTAGTCATTTATGTTCACTTAACTATACAGTATTTTATTATCAAAATTAATAGTTTTTTTAAATTATTAAAATTATTGACATTTTAATTATTGACATATATACTGATTAGGGACTATAAAATCTATTGATGTCTACGTTATTTCTTTTTCAGCCCTTTTATCTTTAGTGTATAGGAGGGCTACTGATTTCTTTGAGTTAATCTTGTATCCTGCTATATAGCTAAATCTGTTTATCAGATGTAGAAATTCCCTGGTAGAATTTTGTGGGTCACTTATTTATACAATTACATCATCTGCAAATAGAGGTAGTTTCACTTCTTCTTTTTCAATTTATATCCCCTTAATTTTGTTCTCTTACTGCTTTAGCTAAAACTTTGAGAACTATATTGAATAGAAAAGGAGAGGGAGTACACTCTTCTCTATGCTTTTCTCTGGAGTGAATGGACTTAAGTACCTTGCATAAGAAAGGCAATGAAATAATTTATGCACTGATTAATGGGATATACTGGTATATACATGGAAGAGAGTGGTACTAATAATTATTTGAAATATTGAGCTCTGGCTTAAAAGGTTACAGAGAAAAATTTATATATGTTTCCTAGAAAATCTTCTTTTGATCTTTTGATATTGAAAATAACTGCCTTTTGCTATTGTCTGAAGAGTCTTCCTGAGGCTACAATGAAGAATATTGCTCTAAATTTGTTCACAGAAGTCTCAAAAGAGCATAAAAAAGAGACTGTTGTTTTAACATTAGTGGTAACTCTTAATTAAAATTTATTTAAAAAAGAAGTTGAAAAGGATGAACTATAAAATATAAACTTTGAGGCAAAAAGGAGCACAAGAAAGTAAAATGAAGCTAAATGTTGTGTTGAAGGAGATAGATCGATCATGAAATTGAATAAAAGCAATATTAATCTCATGGCAAGATGCCACACAGTTAAATTTCCAAGTTGTGAAAAGGACTTAAAAAAAACTTTAGAGCCAAGTGTGATAGTGCAGAACTTTTATGCCAGCCCTAGGAAGGCTTCTCAGAAATTGAGGCCAGCCTTATCTGAAGATCAAGTTCAATAACATCCAGTCTTAGGCAGTTGAGGAAGAGAGCTGTTAAAATATAATTAACTAAGTAGGCCACGTTGCAGCCGTAATAAGCAGCAAAACTTGTCAGATTTGGCCATTTGGTTTTGGCTTTAGAGTTAAGGATAGAAGAGCCAGGTAATAGAATTTGCGTCTACAACTAAAGAAAGTAACTGAGGTCAGGCATGTATTAAGGGTGTCCCAGAATGGAGGCCTAATAAAGAGGCCACTGAGTAAAGTTGTAAAGTTGAAGCCTGGATTTCCGTGGAGAACCCAAGATTTTAGAGATTGCAGAGTCATGTAATACTTGCTTAGAAGAGCTGCTAAAAGGGAGTAGAATCAGTATAAGAGTATTGCAATAAAGAAATCTGAAGAAAACTTCAGATCTGAAAAGTATTTTGGACATTATAAACACAGCTGCAGAGTTTAAAATTTTTACAGTTGGTTTTTGATCTTGCTGTATAGTCCAGAATTTCTTTGCTATGCTTTCCTTTTTGTGTTTTGAAATGGTAATTTCCATCCTATGACATTAAATATTGGAAGTATATTATATGCTTTTTATTTTGTTTTCTATTGATGATTATAGTTAGATTGCCATGTACCTCAGAAGAGACTTTGGACTTTGAAAGAACTTTCAGATTGTTACAGACCATGGGGAGTTTTGAAGTTGAGTTGAAGGCATTTGTGTGTGTGTGTGTGTGTGTGTGTGTGTGTGTGTGTGTGTGTGTGTGTGCGTGTGCACGTGCGCGTGCGCTTGCATGAGTGTCATGATATAATTATAAACCTTTGCAACCAAAGAGTGAAATGTGGTGGTTTGGAAAAATATAGCCTTCAAAGGGAGTGTCACTATTAGAAGCTATGGCCTCATTGAAAAAAGTTTGTCAGTATGGGATTGGCATATGCTGTCTTTCTTTTTTTAAAGCTTTACCCTGAGTGACAGTCAGTTAACTTACTGTTATCTCTGAGTCATTTTATAAAATTCACCTCCAGCCCCAAATCTGCGTTCATACAGCCATGCTTTCCATCCTAATGATAATGGAGTGAATCTCTGAAACTGTAAACAAGTTATCTCAATTAAAAGAGTTGCTCTGGTCATGATTTCTTTTCACACCAAAGAAACCCTCAATTAAGTGAGACAGCTACATATCATTCACCAGTATATAAGTGTGAATTTTGTACTTTTAGAAATAGCTCACTGTGCTTGTTTATAGGTTTTATCCCTGAGTAGAGTAATTGACTGATTTGTCCCATAGAAGCTTACATAGAGTTTTTGATACTCTGAGAGTTATTCCTCAGGAAGAAGGCATAAAGGCCAGTTCTAGCTTGATTCCTCAAAGTTTGAGGTTAAATTATATTTTCGTCAGCAATAGGGTTTTATCATCAAACCTCTAAATAGCAACTTTAGTCTGAAGTTTCCTGGTCTTGTCTAGTCCCCATTAGTTCCAAATAATCATATAGAAACTTATATTAGTTATTAGCTATTTAACATTTGGCTAAAGCTTATTACTTGCTAACTCTTTATCTTAAACTAACCAGTGGTTCTTAATCACATTTAGCCATGTGGCTTGGTAACTTTTACTCGGTGAAGCATTCTCACATTCCTTTTTCTGGAGTCTACTCTGCTCTCTCACTATCCATAATTCTTCTTATCTGTTTGCCCTGACTCTACTTACTGTCTAGTTACTGGCCTATCAGCAATTTATTGAACCAATATTAACAATGGCAAATATTTACAGTATAAAAAAATATGGTCCCACTGCAAGCAACCACAAAAAATGGTAATAGTATATTTTGATTTAGCAGTATTTTGTGCAACAGAATAATCTTCTTGTATGTTGTGAGCATTTGTCACATGGATTGCTTTAATAAATACATGATTGGCTGGTAACAAAATAGAAATTATAAATAGTACAATTAAACTAGGACACTGGCGTAGGGGGAAGAAGAGTGAAGTATTGAAATGATAGCTAGCTGTCAAGGAAGAATGATACGTAGAAAATGAACTAAGAAGCCATGAGTCTTATGGCAAAGGCATAGATAAAATACATAAGTTAATTTAAGTGTATGATTTGCTAGAAGAAAACCTGAGCTATTGGCTGAGCATTACTAAGTAATATTAAGACTTTGAGTCAGCTGTTTGGGAGCAGGTGGTTGGGACAAGAGCATACTAACTACATATGGTGTTTCAAATTGTGGCCAAAATTTCCACATAAAATTTGACAAAACCAGGTATGGTTTCATAAGTTTGTGCACTAAAGTCTATAACACTATATGCAATGAACACTTGCTTTCATTAACACATTTTTGGATTAATTCAGAGCAAGAAAACTTATATTTCACTGTATTAGTAATTATATAATAAAGCAGAACAGATATTTCAGTCTAGGCTGTTGAAAAAATTAAAAATTTGTCAAAAAGTGGATTTTATTTAAGATAAATCAAAAAATATTTAATAAACTTAATCACTGAAAGAATTGACAAAGATTAAAAAAGAATTCTAGACACATAAAAAAGGTGTCAAGCATGGCTTCTTGGTAGCTGCTTTTTATTGGGTAGTATTTGTTTGCTGGCAGTGAGCAGAGGCATGGATTCTTAAAGATATGGCTTCCTAATAAACACTAGTACCAATAAATGAGCATCTCTTTTGAGAGTTCCTACTGCCAAACACATAAATGGAGTTTCTGAGCAGCAGATGACACACTGTTTGCTGACAACATAGACACAGAAACTTTCGGAAATTTGGTTGGTAATCAATGCTCCCAGAGCTGACAGAAAATGTACCTCCACTATAAAACTAACCTTTCAAAGAACCTAGAAGAACAAGGTATCTTCTAGTATGCCATGATCTGAGTTACATAGCTATTTAAGTATTGTTCATGCAGACAAAGAAAGTTATAGATACTCAGTAAAACACAGATTCTTCAAACACAATCCTCTAAGTGGGGTACAATGGGTTTGAAAATGTGCATAGACTTAAAAGAGAAAATGTATATAAAATAGTTTAAAAATAATAACATGAAATTCTTTTTTTAATTTTTATTTTTACTTTTTATCTTTTTCCTTATTATAAATGCAGAAGTAACATTTTCTATCCTTGTATAGAAAGTATTCAAGGTCCCTTTCCCCTCCCACCGTATCCAGTCATTTTCTCTTCTCCACAACTCCCCATCTCCCCCATGGGCAGGCGGTCCCATGGTCCCACAGTCCCAGTATTGCTTAGTTCTGCCTCCACTCCTGGCAAATCCAGTTTTCTCACCCCAGCATCAAGATTATGTCAGATGTTCCTCTAGGGGGAGTGGAAACCAAAGAGTCAGTCCAGGGTGTTTCTGATCCCAAGCTGTTCAGTGGTTGTGGTTTGCAGAATGGGCATGCTTTGCTTTTGTGGTTTGTTTGTTTAGAGTCCACTAATAAGTGAGTACATTCCCTGTTTATCTTTCTGGGTTTGTGATAACTCGTTCAGGAGGATATTCTCCAAATTCATCCATTAGCCTGCAAATTTTAGGATATCATTTTTTCTTACTGCTGAGTAATACTCTATTGTGTAGATGTACCACTGTTTGTTAATCCATTCTTCAGTTGAGGGGCATCTAGGTTGTTTCCAGGTTCTTGCTGTTGTGAATAATGCTGCTATGAACATAGTTGAGCTAATGCCTTTGGAGTGCAATTGTGCTTCATTAGGGTATACACCCAGAAGTGGTTTTGCTGGCTCCTTGGGGAGATAGATTCTCAGTTTTCTGAGAAACCTCCATACTGCATTCCAGAGTGGCTGAACAAGGTTATACTCCCACCAACAATGGAGGAGTTGAGTGTTCCTCTTGCTCTGCACTCTCTCCAGCATAGGCTGTCATCTGTGACTTTTATCTTAGCCAATCTAACAGGTGTCAGGTGGTATCTCAAAGGTGTTTTGATTTGTATTTTTCTGATAGCTAAAGATGATGAGCACTTTTTCAGGTGCCTTTCAGCCATTCGTAGTTCCTCTGCTGAGAATTTCCTTTTGAGATCTTAACCCCATTTTTTTGATTGTGTTATTCAAGGTTTTGGGCCCCTAATTATTTAGTTCTTTATATATCTTAGAGAACAGTCCTCTATCATTTGTAGGGTTGGTGAAAATCTTTTCCCATTTTGTAGGCTGTCATTTTGTCCTATTGACAGTGTCCTTGGCTTCACAGAAGCTTCTCAGGTTCAGAAGATCCCACTTATTAATTTTTGATTTTAGTGTCTGTTCCACTGGTGTTATATTTACGAAGTGGTTGCCAGTGCCAATTCATAGAAGTGTATTTCCAACTTTCTTTTCTATCAACTTGAAAGTGATTGAGTTTAAGCTGAGGTCTTTGATCCACTTGGATTTGAGTTTTGTGCTGGGTGACAGGTCTATTTGCATTTTTGTACACACTGTCATCCAGCTATGCCAACACCTTTTGTTAAATATACTATCTTCTTTCAAGTGAATAATTTGGGCCTCTTTGTCAAAGATCAGGTATTCACAGGTTTTCTTGGTTATTGTATAGATCCTCAATTCTATTCTATTGATCCACAAGTCTCTTTTCATGCCAGTACCAGGCTGTTTCTATTACTGTAGCTGTATAGTATAAATTGAAGTCAGAGATGGTGATGCCTCCTGAGGTTCTTTTGTTGAGCAAAATTGTTTTGGCATTCCTGGCTTTCCTGTTATTCAATCAAAATTGAGTATTGTTCTTTCAAAGCCCAAAAAATATTGTGTTGGGATTTTGATGGGCAGTGCATTGAATCTGTAGATAGCTTTTGGTAGAATTGCCATTTTTACTATGTTGATCCTACCTATCCAGGAACATTGGAAAGCTTTCCATTTTCTGATATCCTCTTCAATTTCTTTAGTGATTTAAAATTTTTGTCAAATAGGTCTGTTACTTCTTTGGTTATATTTCCACCAAGGTATTTAATATTACTTGCAGCTCTTATAAAGGATAATATTTCCCTTATTTCTTTTTCAGCCCTTCTATCTTTAGTGTAGAAGGGCTACTGTTTTCTTTGAGTTAATCTTTTATCCTGCTACATTGCTGAAGGTGTTGATCAGCCATAGAAGTTCCTTTGAAGAATTTTGTGGGTCATTTATGCAAACAATCATACTATCTGCAAATAGAGATAGTTTCACTTCTTCTTTTCCAATTTGTATCCCCTTAATATCCTTTCATTCTCTTATTACTTTAGCTAAAACTTTGAGAGCTATATTGAGTAGATAAGGGGAAAGAGGACATCCTTTCTAGTTCTGGATTTTAGTGGAATTGCTTTGAGTTTTTCTCCATTAACTTTGATGCTGGCTGTTGGCTTCTTGTAAATCGCCTTTATTACATTTAGGCATTCTCCCTGATTTCTTTAATTTTTTCCTTGATCCAGAGGTTGTTCTTCTGACTGATGTTTAGTTTCCATGAGTTTGATGTTATTGTACTCTAACCTTAGGCCCTGGTGTTCTGATATGTTACAAGGGATTATTTTCACTTTTCTGTATCTGTTGATATTTGCTTTATGACCAATTATGTGGTCAATATTATAGAAAGTTCCATGGGGAGCTGAGAAATATTTATGTTCCTTTGCATTTGAGTGGAAGCTTCTGTAGATATCTATTAAATCCATTTGCATCATAACCTCTATTAGACTCCTTATTAGTATGTGGAATCTCTGTGTGGTTGACATATCCAGGGTTGAAAGTGGGGTATTGTCTTCCATTATTAGGGTGTGAGAATTGATGTGGGATTTGTGCTTTAGCAGTGTTTCTGCTAGGTGCTAAGTAGGTACCCTTATATTAGGGGCATAAATATTCAGGATTGAAATCTCCTCTTGACCTTTTTTTTCTGTGATAAATAAGTAATGACCATCTTGATTCCTTTAATTGCTTTTAGCTTAAAGTCTACTTTATTAGATATTAGGATGGCAACCCCAGCCTTTTTCTTAGGATCATTTGACTGGAAATTTTCCCAACTCTTTACTCTGAGCCTGTGTATGTCTTTGTGCTTGAGGTGTGTTTCTTGTAGGATGGCTGCTGTCGTTGTATCCACCTTGTTAGTGTGTGACATTTTATAGAAGAGTTGAGTCCATTGATATTAAGGTATATTAGTGACCACTGATTGATATTCCCTTCTATTTTTGGTGGTAACTTGTTTGTATTTCCCTTCTCTGGGGCATTCTTCTGTGGGATTATTGATTGTTTGTGGTTTCATGGGTGTATCTGGGGTCCATAGGTTGGTGTTTTCCCTCTAATAACTTCCTTAGTGTTGGATTGGTTGATAGATATTGTTTCAGTCTGTCTTTGTTACGAAATACTTTGTTTACTCCATCCATGGTGATTAATAATTTTGACTGTTGATATTGTTGAACTCTAACTATAGATCCTGGTGATCTGAAATAGTATAAGATGTTATACACATTTTTTTGGTACCTGTTGATATTTGCTTTATGACCTATTATATGGTCAATTTTAGAGAAATTTCCATGGGGTGCTGAGATATGTATATTCTTTTTTTTTTTTTTCCTTTTTGGTTGGAGACTTCAGTATATGTCTACTAATTCCTTTTGGGTCATAACTTCTGCTATATTTCTAATTTCTCTGTTAGAGGTTATGTTTCTAATTCCATGGGAAATGAGATGGTCTGAATTCATTTTGGTTTTGACAGTAAGTTTTGATTGAAGAAATACTACTAAAACTCAAGGCTGTGAACATAATTAAACCTAAAAGATGTAAGACATATAATCCATATTTTACCTACAAAAACACACAATAAAATTTTATTTTTGTCTAACTCATGTATAATGAACATTCTATAATTTTATTAGTGTAGATATGTATTTTAATTTAAAAACACACATATTTTCAGAGCAAGGGCATGATATCCTACATGAAAATGAATGGTCCAAGTAATCTTGCATTGAAAACAGCTTTAAAATTACTTGGTGAGATGAGCCAGACCCACCGACTACTCTAGTAAAAACTATTATTCTAAATTTACTCAAGGTCCAAAGATTACCAGAGTTCCAAATCAACATACAGTATTCTAAAAAACTTTGCCTAAATTCCTCAAAATATGTTATGAGTATAATTATCATTAAGGGAGAGTAGTTACAAATTGTTATTAGTAATAGGTAGTATAAAAGCAACATAAGAAGAATACATTCAGCGATCTCATTCTAAAAAATGAAAGGGACATAGAAGTAATAGGACAAAAGGATAGATTATTAAATCTACTTTTAATCAAAAATGCCTGTTAGTATTTAAATATTTACATTGGTATAAATGTTTGCATATTGAAATAATATTGAGGTTATTTTTGTTGTACTGTGTTGATTTTTTTTCCTCATGTTTAGGAAATTGTGCTGTGTAGCTCATTGAAAAAATATAATATTTAGTTAAGAAATACAAATAGTCATTTATAATAGTCAAACTTAAAGTCATGTTTTGTATGTTTTCAAGGCTAGACACAGGTATGTTT
This sequence comes from Sigmodon hispidus, assembly GCA_004025045.1. Classification (NCBI taxonomy): domain Eukaryota; kingdom Metazoa; phylum Chordata; class Mammalia; order Rodentia; family Cricetidae; genus Sigmodon; species Sigmodon hispidus. The sequence goes on from PVIH01013793.1 coordinate 11,516, forward strand.
ATATAGATAGATGGTCTTCAACGTATTTAAAAGCCTATAGAGTATAACATTTAATATGTTTAATAATCTAAGATGTTATAAATGGTTTTGGCCCAGACTTTGGCCTTGTCCAAAGGTTTAGTTCCACTTTCAGACCCACTTAGCCTCAAATAATCACACACAGGTTTATATTATTTTTATGCTAATTCGCCTGGGGCCCAGGCATATAATTTTCTAGCTCATTCATCTGAACTTAACCCATCTTGTTCGGCCTCATGGCTAGGTACCTTTTCTCATAGCAGCATTTCATCTTCTTTACTCTGTGTCTGCAGCCATCTCTTCTTTGTGTCTGTGGCTGCTCTCTCTGCCACCTGTGTCTCACATCTGTGTCTGCTGTGAGATGTTCCTGATTTGTGGGCCTAAGTACTTGTAGCCCCACCCACACTTCCTATTTGGCTTTAGCCAATCAGCTTTTTATTAAACCCATAGGCGGGACAAATATTTGCAACATTACCAGCATAATCCTACTGCACTAAGGCTTTTATGAGAGTGAGACACATCTGTTCTTGGTAGCAACAATCTACTTTAATGAAGATAAAGGGCTTTGAAAAAACCCTATATGAGGTTTGTTCTTTATGACCAAAGGTAGCCATGTGAGGAAAAAAACCTGCCTGTGTCTCAGTTGTTCACAGACATTGTCCAAACTGAATCATTAGGATGCAAAAACAAAACAAAACAAAACAAAAAAACCTGCCAAACTTTACAAAGACAATGTAGGACATTTCTTTCAATTTTTTTTCCTTCCCAGAAATGTCTCTCAGGTATACAAGGCCTGTGTGCTCTACATGGATGCTCCAAAGTTACAGAGAAAACTTTGGAGACTGTCCAGATATTCAGATTAGGTAGTATTTAACCCTTCTCTGATAGAATTTAACACTACATTGTCATATTTCAGTTTTCCTAATTATAAAATGTAAATTAAGTATAAAATTTTAGACTCACAATGATAAGATAGATAATAAAAAATTTTCTCTAATTTGTTAAATACAAATTTACTAAGTATTTTAACTTTAATACTTAATAAAAGTTTCTCTCTATATATGTACACACATATACATATATATCTTTACCATGTTAAAGTTAAAAACTTTTTTTTTTAATTAGGCAAAAAGAGAAAATTCTCTGGTATAATCATTTTGTACACTGTAAAGATTTGCCACTTGGATTGGTTTTATAAAAACCTGATTAGCTGGTGTTCAACCAGGTATTATAGGCAGAATTCAGGGGAAAAAAAAAACCCAGAATCCTCAGGTTCCAGTAAGCCACCAAAAAAGTAGGGCATGTAAACAATGAGGGAACAAGCCATCAAAGCATTTATAAGTAATGTGATTTTTTTCTGTGTAAGAATTAACTATTAACAAATGAACTATTTGCTGAGCAACTATAATTAATATTAAGATTCTGATTTAGTCATTTGGGAGCAGGTGGTCAGGAAAGAAAAACTGTGCCTACAGTCTTTGATTCTCTGACTCAAAAAAGGTTTTCCCTATTTGGCATTGAACATTATACTTATTAGAATGTGTTGTTACCTTCTTGTTACCCCATGTAGTATCACACACACACACACAATGAAGGGAGAGAAGAAGTGATATGTATATTGCATTATCATATATGTAATATCACATATATATATTTTAAGTACTCTTCTAAATTTATTTTGTTGTGGGATAATCTTTTTAATCACACTATATATAGATGTGTTGCTATTTGACATAACTTGCTTAAGATATCTTCTGATTGGTTTCATAAAAAGCTGAATGGCCAATAATTAGGTAGGCAAAGATAAGTAGGACTTCTGGGGAGAAAGACAGGATCAGAAAACAGAGAAAAAAGGATTGGAAAGGAGAGGATTTGCCAGCAAGACTCTTTAAGAAGTCAAAATTTGAATGTAACATACTGATGAGATGTGGCAGAATGTATATTACTATAAACAGATTAAGTCTGAAGCACTAGTTGTCAACAAGCTTGAGCTATAGTTAAACTTTCATAATTAATAAGAAGTCTCCGTGTTATCATTATGAAACTGGTGGTCAATAGAAAGTCCCACTATAATTCTTTAAATTTTAGCCCTCCCTTTGGAGCTCCTTCTTCCGTCTTCATTCATGATTTCTTTCTGCTTTACTAAGATTTGCAGTTACTCTAGAATATGTATCATTTGCTGTTTTATTTTTTGGGTTTTAATTATTCTCTTTGCTATAACTCCTACTTCATCTATCTACCTACAAACTATTTCTCTTTATAACTATAAAATTTTGTTAACTGTATGGATCATATTGTCATTATCTATTTGTCAATGAGAAGGCCTCCATTTCTTAGCTATTGTGAAGAGAACAGCAATTAGGGCCAATGAAGTATCTCAATGATTGAAAAAGTCCTTTTTGTATATACTAAGAAATTGTGTAGCTGTGTCACATTGAAATTTATTTTTTGCATCTTGAGAATTCTCCACCCTGATTAATCAAGTTTCTGGAAAAGCTAATAACCTCACCAACAGTGAATGAATGTTTATATTTTTCTATTTCTCAGCCAGAATTTGTTCTGAGTTGACTTTTTGATTTTATACATTCTGACTAAGGCAAATAAATTTTCTAATCACTTGTAATTTGTACTCCTCATACTGCTAAGGTCTTAAAAATATTTTAAAATTTCACAGTCAATGCTATTTCTTCCCTTCAGTATATTTTTCACAGCCATAATCTAATTTTAAAAAATTAGACTAATATTGTTTATTTTAGTAAAATTGGTACAAACAGTATCTATTGAAACCACATTTCTCAAATTTTAAAAAGTACAAACAAATCAAAGAAGCCTACACTCCTTCATATGTAACTTTATTTACTGCTAATCAAGATTAGAGATTTCTGGGATCATCTGATAGAATTTTTTTATTCTTATAATGATTTTTCTTAGCTAAACAACCTTTTAACTAAATTTTTATTGTTGTTGCATCTCTCATTTGACTCCTCATTTTAAATTCCTCTTTTGGTCCAGACCCTTAGTTATAAAAGCAGCTTTATGCTGAAGAAAAATAATTTTTCCACAGTTTGGGTCTCCAAGAAACTTTCATCTTTCACTGAAAATCACAGTCTGAAGGTGAAACAATCACATTCTAGAAGTTCAGGCCTTTGGAAGGTCATAAAAACATTTGCAATGGTCAATATTCTAATAAGAAAACCAAAATGCACAATTCTTAACTTTATGAAATGAAGAAGACAATACAAAGGGACTGGGGTTTGATAACCAAAAGTCATCATGATCAAACAAATAGCAATGAACACTGGACATTAGAATTAAAAGTGTGGTATGTTTTGAAAAGATATAGTATCAGTGTTTGTAATATTACATTACAGAGGAACTTTTTTGAAATTAAGTATGGTTGATAGAAAAAAAAAATAAGATGACAAAATCTAAACCACTGAATGACACCAACTAGTATCTGCTTAGAAAACCCTCAGCCAAAGCTTTCTTTTCTATTTTTGATTTTAGTTTTTTGGAAGAGGTGGTTATTGTGATTTGTTTATTCTGTTCTTATTTCTTATTTTTGATTTTTTTTTCTAACAGATAGAATGATGGACTTCTTCTTTTGCCCTAAATAATCTTGACTGTCTGCATCTTTTATTATAGACAAAGCTAGTCTTGAACTTCTACCTACCACTGTTTCTCCATTGTTGAGATTAAAAGAGTGTGACGTGACCAGCATAATATTTTTTAAGAAAATATTTATTTAATTAGTTAGTTTTCTTTTTTTTTAGTTAAAAGGGTCTTTTTTCCCCATTTATCCTCCTGCTCACCCGTCCTTCCCTGTTTCCAATCCTTTCCCCTGATCCCTTCCCCCAAAAGGGTAGGACATCCCAAGGTGGCTCTGAATTAGAGTCAAAAGCTAAAAGAAGTCAGTTAAAGAAAATTGGTTGGCATTGAAATTAGAGCTATCTCCATTCCTGACCAAATAACCAATAGACTAGAACAATTTCTAGGCAGAAAATCAATCAAACCCTTATCACTCTGATTCTTAACCCAGGGTTTCTGTATGAATCCTGTTTGGTATTATAATAAAACCCCAGATATTGGCAAAAAGATGAAATATCAGAGAGATATGGAACAAACTACAACCAACTCTCACCAAGCAAAGTTCAGGCCAAACAGTAAGTCCAAGTCCTATATTCAGGGGTTCTCAGTCTGACAGGTTATCAGATAGAATGATGGACGACTTCTTTTGCCCTAAATTTATTTTTCCACTCACCTATTTTACTTGCTGGTTAAAACTTCCTAGAGTTAGGATTAAAGGTAGTTTTCATCACCACCTGGCTCTGTTTGGCCTTCAACTAATAGAGATCAAGAGGATCTCTATCTCGAAAGGGCTGGTATTAGAAGCTTGATTCACAACTCCTTCACATTCATGGCTTGGCTCTGTCATTTAATATTTCAAGCTATTTTGATTATATCTATTTACGCACACAGGGCTAGTGAGTGATAAAAGGAAACCATGGATTGGAGACCGGACCTCTCTGAACCCAGAACCTACAAAGTATGCCCTGACTCTGATACCAATGCCTAAAAAATGCACCTTGGCCCTAGAATCAGAACCAGTGAAAGAAATACTCCATGTTCTCAGAATTAGAGCCAAAAAGCTGAAAAGAGCCAGTGAAGGAATCAGAGCCATCTTTGCTTCTGACCAACCAATTCCTGAGCAGAAAAAAACTAACCAATCTCTGAGTAAAAATATTCTCCCTGGAGAAACTCCACCCATAAGGAACCCTATAAAAACCCCTCTGACTGGTCAGTTGTTGGAAGTTTTTTCCTACCCTGGCAGAGGCAGCAAGTCTCCTAGACTCCTTCTTCCCAAATAAATCTTTTTCTTAAGTAAGTCTTTGGTGAAGATTTTCATTTGCCTGCAAATAACACAAGAAAGAACCTTATGAGGCAGCTCTTAGAGGACTGAGCAAGGTGGAGCACAAAAAAAAGTGACAAATTTTCACTGAACCTGGAGGTGAATGCTTCATTTCCTCAGAGATTTATCTTTTAGCAGAATAAAGCTGAAGAAGTAGCATCTTGGCCTGGAAAGAAAAAGAAGCAGAGCTTTGCTGGGAAGTTCCCTCAAGAGGTGAGTGTTAAAGCAAAGCTCAGATGTAAGGACCTTTTCAAGGAGAGGAGCAGGATTGCTATATCCTGCAGGAAAACCATTCCTCACTGCATCCCAGCATCAGATAGCTTCCAATTTCTGGACAAGTCAGATTATGTTTATCTTCCAGAGCTGTCCTATTACAGCTCCAGATATAGCCTGCCTTCCTGATTAGTCAGGATACCATTCCTTTCAGAGTTGTATCACTCAAAGGTTTGGTGTGTGTGTGTGTTTATGAATAATTTCTTGAGACATTGAGATTGTATTCAGTCTGCAAATTGATATGATTAACAGTTTTTTATATTCTATTAGTACTACCAACCCATGAACTTTGGAGGTGTTTAGGTTTTTGACTAGGGTAGTTAGAAGATTCTTACTCATTTGGCCCAGAGGTCCAAAAATTTTTTTCAACCTGCCATCCTGAAGCCACTTGTAAAATAATTATTCAGAGGCATGTATTAGTTATAAGCTGTTTCACCTAAGCTCAAACTCATTGCCAGGTAATTCTTTTAACTTAAGAACCTATTTCTATTAATCTATTGTATTGCAATGAAAGTCCATGAATTTACCTATGTTCCATTACATCTTGCTCTCTGTGTGGCCACTTGTAGCATCTCTGTTAGACTCCACCAACCTTCCAATTTATCTACGCTCAGATTTCCTGTCTGCCTCTAAGATGCAATACCATAGATCAAAACGGCTTCTTTATTAACAATGATATACACAGTTACAGAAACACATTTCACATCAGGCTAGTATTTTTTCCATTTCTTCCTTTTTTTTATTACTTTAATTTTTAATTTTCATATTACAAGTGGGTTATTCCATAAATTTTCTAATTAGCATTTAATGTGTTTTCTTTAATATATAGAATGACTTCTGGTTTTTATAAGCTGATCTTTACATCATCCCAATTTTTTAGAACATTTTGGGTATAGTTTTTGCTGCACAAATTTTTTTGTTTTGGTTTTATTTTCTGTATCCAAAATATGACTTTCATACCAGCTATGAAGATTTTGAATGTGATGTTGATTTTTGATTGGTTAACATTAATTGTATTCAATTCAGTGATAACTTAAATCTTATTAATATGGCTACTGGCTGTATTTGAGAGTAGAGAGGCCTTTGCAAGCATGATATCTAGGGAAGATTCATTGAAACAGCATAAATGCAGCTTCAGATAAACCTATATTTTGTTCCTAGTGGAAGTATGAGTTTAGAAACTCACCTGGCTAAGGTATACTCTTGTGCAACAATGTATTGGCCTGGGAGCTGGAATTTCTAGAGGACTCACTATTCTTAAATACAATTCCATTGGGTTTAATTAGAACTAGGTAGACACCCCGGTGATGCTAATATTGAAGCATATTCTGTTGGCATGATTTATGCCCTAGGGTATTTTTTTCTGGTTAAAATTCCCATTATAATATGTTTGGGGGGATAAATTTTTCTGTCTTACAATACATTCTTCTTCTTATTATTATTATTAAGATAGAAGTCACACTTTCTATCTTTGTATATCCTTATTCAAGGTCTCTTCCCATTCAACCATATCAGGTCATTCTCTCTTTTCCACGCACACCCCCCAGGAGTTCCCAAGGTCCCATGGTCCGAATATTGCTTAGTTCAGCCTCCACTCCTGGCAAATCCAGTTTTCTCCCCCAACATGAAGACTGATTCAGGTGTTCCTCTAGGGGGAATGGGATCCAAGGACTCAGTCCTAGATGTTTCTAATCACACTTTCAGCTCCACCCACACCTACTCTTTGGAACCTGGCTCCATTTTTCTTCAGAAAACAGCAGGACTCCAAGAGACAACAACCATACTTGAAAGGGAAACACTCCTCCATTGTTGGTGGGAGTGTAAGCTGGTTCAGCCACGCTGGAATTCAATGTGGCAGTTTCTCAGAAAACTGCAAATCCATCTCCACAAGGGTCTAGCAATAACACTACTGAGCATATACCCTAAAGATGTACATTTACACTCCAATGGTATTAGCACAGCTATGCTCATAGCAGCATTATTCGTACTAGTAAGAACCTAGAAACAACCTAGATGCCCCTCAACTGAAGAATGGATTAATAAACTGTGGTACATAATGGAGTACCACTCAGCAGTAAGAAAAAATTGATATTCTAAAATTTGCAGTCCAATGGATGGATTTGGAGAATATCCTCCTGAGCAAGGTATCACAAACCCAGAAAGATAAGCAGGGGATGTACACACTCATAAGTGGACTCTAAACAAAAAAGCAAAATGCAAAGTATGTTCGAGCTGCAAACCATAACCACTGAACACCTTGGGATCCGAAACACCTTAGACTGGCACCTTGGATCCCACTCTCTCCAGAGGAACATCTGACCCAGTCTTCATGTGAGGGTGCGGAAAGAGGATCTTCCAGGAGTGGATGCTGAACTAAGCCACATTGGCACCTGGGACCTCATGCTCTTGCTGGGGAGGAGATAAAGTGATGTGGAGAAGAGAGAGTGACTGGAAGGTGCACGAGGGGATTGGGAGATTGAACAAGGGGGTACATGAATAAATAATACGACTTTATTCACAATAAAAAAAAGAAAAGAAAAAAAAGACACTATAATCCAAGCCAAAAACCTAACATTGAGACTGGACAGAGTAAACCAATAGAAGGAAAAGATTCCACAAAGCAAGGAAAGGAGTTAAAGACACATTCTACTCACTATTAAAGTTTTAATATAAAACAAAAATATTCCCTAATCAATTAAATGTTTTACATAAAATAATTTGTAAATATATTATAAAATACATTAAATTAAATTTTAATCACATATCTGTTTTAACTTACATTTTGTTTTATTTTTTATTATGTATTGAGTTTAGTATAGATGTTGAGATTAATAAAAGGGTCTTTAGTTTCCTAATCAATGATTGGTGATTTTAGAAGATGTTGGGATAATAGATAAAAGAATAATATAATCAAGTTGAATTCCTTGTATTTGACAAATTTTTACAAAATGTGTCTGATTAGCTTAAAGTGGTATAAGATTTTTAAAGATATTGTATGAGTTTAATATCATCCATAATTTTAAATTCATATAGCAAGTTTTTCTTTTTAGTATGCAAAATTATAATAAACAATGCTTTATTTTATAATTTATAATATATTATAATTATTGCTGATGTCTGATATGTCAAATTTCTTAGAAGTTTGGGCATTATCAAGGACGATTCTTGCATATTATCAACATCTAACCACCAAGCATATGAAATACATGATAATGAATTATACATATTTTGACAAATATTTTATGTAACCTACTTTATGTTTAATTTTGCTTATACACACGAATACTGACATTTTAGGCAGATAACATTTCAAGTATCTGATGCTTGTTAAAATCTATTCTACATAGTAATTGTCTCTTGAATATTTGTCACTTATTTTATATCTTTTATTTTATTTTTTTTATCTCATCGTGTTTCAGGTAAAATAATTAAAATAATTAAAGACATTAATAGTGTTGTAATGTATTACAAATAGTCTAGATAATTGTTTCATCTCATTCTTTAAAACAATAAGAATCTTTTGCTTTTTAAATAAATCTACTTAGTCTAGTTTGAGGCAATGGTAATTGCTTGTTTTTATCAATCAAAAATATAATCTATATTTTAAAAAATATATTAAATGTAAATTCCATAATATTTTCTCCCAATGGTAATTTTTAATATAATATATTATTTATTTATTTGTATGTTGAAATAATTAATATTTTCAACTGCTAATGTAAAATTTGTCTATCAACAAATATGATATTATTAAAGCATTTTATAAAAATTAGATATATATTTTATTATTTTTGTATGTATCTACATCCAGGCATATATTTGTGCATGTGTGTCTGACCAAAGTAACACAAATAACTTACAGATAATAATTACTTATTTTTATATAACTGAATAGTCAGTAAACTAAAATTGATTACCAAAATTTAAATAATCCATAATATTGTATATATTCATATATATAATGTGTGTGTATATAAAACTGCATTAATAAATGAAGATGTTTTAGTGCCTTTTTATGTTTCAAACTGGATGTCTAAAATTTTCTATTCACAGTATGTAAAAATTGCTATTTTTAAGTACATGAAATGATAATAAATGGATCTTGAAAAAATTAAAATTCCATAGAACACACAGTAGTATCATTTTTAAACTTACCCATAATTTTTTAGTATATATAAAACACACATTTTTAAAGCATAAAAATGCAATATGCTGTGTATTGAAAATGTTAACATTTATATCATTGGCTCTTTATCATTTGTCTACTTAAATAATTATCTTTCGATTGATTATTAATGAATGCTTTCTTTTTTATTGATGCCAATAAATACATATGCTCACTTGCCCAACATAAAAGCCAAATCCATTGTCTTTGTGTCTAGCTTTGAACTCAAAGCTTTGCTCATAGTGGATGAATATTCTTTTATATATATATATATATATATATATATATATTATTAATTTTTTGGTGATTTTATATCATGTGCCCCATAAAACTCAGTTATCAGGTCTCTTAGTTTTATACCCACTCTAAACTGATCCTTATTTCATAACTCTGGGCTAAAATATTTTTATACACTTTCTTTTTATCTTTACATTTTTATATGAATACAAGTACATTAGAATATATCCTTTTTGTTTTCTTTTTTATTAAAAAACTTTTATTTATTTTAATTACCAACCACAGACTCCACCACTCATTCTTCTTTTCACTCTTTACAAGCTTTTGCCCCAACGCACCTCTATCCATTCCTCTGAAAGGTCTGATGCATTCAGTTGATGCAGTTTCAAACCCCTACCTTCCTACATCAAGGTTGTAAAAGGTGTCCCTTCATAGATAATGGGCTTTCCAAGAGCCAGATCATGCACTAGGGATAAATCACAATCACATTGCCAGAGGCCCCTTCACCAGATAAAGCTACACAACTGTCTCTCTTATTCAGACTACTTAGTTCAGTCCTATGCAAGGTCTGAAATTCATGAGTTTCCACGAGCTTGGTAAACTTGTCTCTGTAGATTTTCCTATCATAATCTTGACTCCCTCCATTATGCTCATATAATCACTCTTCCCTCTATTAGACTGGACTCCTTGAGCTCTGCTTTGTGCATGGTTCCATAAGTTACTGGATGAAGAATCTATGATGACAGGATACTCACCAATCTAATTACATGGGTATTAGAATATATTCTTATCTTCTCTGTATGTAAATTATTGCAGAGCTCATTTATCTACATATAGTTATGACCTCTCTGCCATTTTGTACCTTTCATATATTGAACAGATATGTTAGAAGTTTAGTGAATCTTCTTGTTGATGAGTGTTTGATATTCTATACTGTATAATATCAATTGATCAACAAATGAAAAATGCTTATTTCTGGGTATTTTCTTTTAAACATTTTGTAGTCTGATAAATTAATGCACTGCTTACATTGAAGATTTTAATTCCTTCAGTTATATAATGCAGGTGTTCTTTAAGGAACAGTATTAGATCTGGCTGGGGAAGTTATTTTCAAATAACAAAATTTTTAATCAATAAATTGAGTTTATTTATTCAAATCAATAGTGTGACTTAAAATCATCCAGTCATTGCATGAACTCAACAACAAAGGCTGAGGTACCATACAGAGAACATCATTGTCTCCAGATTCATGACTACAAAGTATACTTAGTCAAAGTTTCTAGCCTTCTTACTTGCTATTAAATATCAAGTGATTCTACCTCCTACCATGAAGTAAAATATTTTTCTAAAATAAAATATACCCATCTTTATCTGTCTTATTTTCAGTTGTTCTGGAAATTACTTAAATGATAAATTCTTATCTATTATTAATATTTTATTCACACTGAAACACCAAGTTATTTAGTTGCTATTTAGTGAATTCATAATAATTTATATGGATTATTTTATATATTTACATCTATAAAAATGAAGAAATTTGTATGTATGCCAGAAACAAAGGTGGTAGAATGACAGAGTATGTGATGGTTCTTTCTCCTTCTCTTTAATTTACAGTTAGTCTGTGAATTCTGACTATTCTGAAAGAGACACATAAGCTGATAATTATGTACATTTTAACATCTCTGTTTCATTATTTACATATATTCTGTCTATAAAACAATATTTCTGAGGGGAAGTCATCTACAGGTTTATAATCTAGTATTAGAGGAGCCATGTTATTTTCATTCAATAATGGCCCAAACTCAAACTCCTATGCAAATTGATCTCAATCAATATGCTTTTTTGCATTTCTTCCTTTGTCAGAATTTATAACAAGGTCTTGTGATATTATCATATTGCCATGACATTCTTAATTGTAAATGGAGTGAAGAATTATAAAAATGCTAATATTCTAACTATAATCATTCTCTCTCTCTCCATCTCTCTCTTCCTTTTGGGTCATGGCTAAAGAAGATATTTACTTTTAGATAAAATTTATGATTGATTTCTATATAAAGTTATAGAATTTGCAATAAAATTATAGCATAAACTATAAGATTTAAGTAAATTATTAATGTTCTTTTCAAATTTTTCAATTATCATTACCATAGCTTATTATTAAATTGGCTTGCAAAAAATAAATAGTTAATGCTCATAATATGTAAAATATCTCACCTGATATTGGTGCTTCAATTGATTGTTAGTTTAGTTGTCTTCCAAGTTTTTTGAGTTTAATATATCATTATCAAATAATGAGTGCTTAAATTTTATTTAACCACACTGCTTCTGCATAGAAGAACTTAGTTTTGCAAAAACAGCCAACAAAAAACTGTAATTACTTTTAAAAGCAAAAGCCAAAAAACAGATGAACTTGAGATCATTAAAGGCAGAATTTACAGATGTCTGAAGGCAATTGAACTAGGAAGGGGTTAGCCTACAAAATGGTAGAAGATTTTTACCAACCCTACAAGTGACAGGGGATTAATCTCTAAAATATGTAGATAACTCGAGAAACTAGAGCCCAAAATCATTAAAACACAATTAAAAATAGGATTCAGAACTAAAAAGGGACTTCTCAGCAGAAGAATATAAAATGACTGAAAGGCACATGAAAAAGTGCTCAACATCATTAGCCATCAAAGAAATGCAAATCAAACAGCTTTAAGATATCATCTTACACCTGTCAGAATGGCTAAGATTAAAAACACAGATGACTGCCTATGCTGGAGAGCATGCAGAGCCAAGGGAACACTCCTCCATTGTTAGTGGGAGTGTAAACTAGTTCAGCTACTTTGGAATGTAGTATGGCGGTTTCTCAGAAAACTGGGAATCAGTCTCCCCATGGATCCAGCAATACTATTCTTAGGCATATACCCTAAAGATGCACATTCACACTCCAAAAACATTACCACAACTATGTTCATAGGAGCATTATTTGTAATAGCAAGAACGTGGAACAACCTAGATGCCCCTGAAGTGAAGAATGGATTAACAAACTGTGGTACATCTACACAATGGTGTACTACTTAGCAGCAAGAAAAATTATATCCTAAAATTCTCAGACAAATGGATGGATTTGGAGAATATCCTCCTGAGTGAGGAATCACAATCCCAGCAAGAGTAGCAAGGATGCACTCACTCATTAGTGGACTTCAAAAAAATAAAAAAAAATATAAACATTGAGATATCATTACACGCAAGAACTCAAGGATAGAACATAGCTAAATGACACAAAGCATTACTTCTGCATTGATGGCCCCTGGCAGAGGTATGGGTAAGGAAAGACTTCTTTTCTTTAAGGGTCTGGTCACAGGAAGTTTAATTATGCTCCAGTAAGCAAATGAGCAGCATCAGTGAGTGGTTTTGTAAATGGGGAGATCAAAAGAGTGGAAATGATACTGAGAGGTCTAATATCTGATTTTGATGGGGTGCATGGTATAAAAACACCAAACAATAAATGGGTGCATGATGTAAAAACACCAAATAATAAATATATATATATATGAAAAAGTTTAAAAACAAGAAAAATGTAACTATGATTAATATCATAGTTTCACTGGCTTTGTAGCTTTTAAAGGCTTTGTTTATTTTTAAGTTTCATGAAATTATATGATATGTATTTGTTTTAGCTTTTAAGTTACAGCAGAATTCTGTGGTAAGTCCAGATTTTCTTGGGTTTATTTTTATAATTGCTGTGTTTTATTTTTAGTATGGAGTATTTTATTAGTATTTCAAGTATTTCAATGTTACAAAGTATGCATTTGTTAAAATCATTGATTGAATTTAGGTTTAATTTTGCTTTCTAAAAACTCACCAGTTGTTTCTGAATCTTCAATTTATCGAAACAAACTTATAGTATACGTCCTTATGATTTTTTGGAATTTCATCCATATCTGTTAAAATGTTTGCCTTTCAATTTCTAGTTTTATTGATGTAGGTCTTCCCTTTTTTTGTTTAATTTGTTAAAAATTTAACATTTGTGTTTAATACTTAAAAAATACATTTATGCATTCATACATACATATATACATATATACATACATACATACATGCATTCCAGAAGGCTGACTTTCAATGGCTACAGAGAATATTGGTTTGTATTTTTTTGTTGTTGTTTTTGTTCATTAGTTTGTTTTTATTTTTTTAAATTTTTTATTATGAACAAAGGCATATTTTATATCCATGTATATCCTTATTCAAGGTCCCTTCCCCCTCCCACCCCCTGCAGTCATTCTCCCTTCTCCACATCTCCCCATCTCCTCCCCAGCATGGTCAGGAGGTCTCAAGGTCCCAAGGTCCCAATATTGCTCAGTTAAGCCTCCACTCCTGGCAGATCCAGTTTTTTCCCCCCAACATTGAGACTGAGTCAGGTGTTCCTCTAGGGGGAGTGGGATCCGAAGGGTCAGTCCAAGATGTTTCTGATCCCAGCTGTGCAGTGGTTGTGGTTTGCAGCTTGGGCATGCTTTGCTTTTTTCTTGTTTGTTTGTTTGTTTAGGGTCCACTAATGAGTGAGTACATCCCCTGCTTATCTTTCTGGGTTTGAGATAAATCGCTCAGGAGAATATTCTCCAAATCCATCCATTTGCCTGCAAATTTTAGGATATCATTTTTTTCTTACTGCTGAGTAGTACTCCATTGTATAGATGTACCACAGTTTGTTAATCCATTCTTCAGTTGAGGGCCATCAAGGTTGTTTCAAGGTTCTTGCTATTACAAATAATGCTGCTATGAACATAGTTGAGCTAATGCCTTTGGAGTGCAACTGTGCATCTTTAGAGTATACACCCAGAAGTGGTAATACTGGGTCCTTGGGGAGATTTTTTCCCAGTTTTTTGAGAAACCACCATATTGCATTCCAGAGTGGCTGAACCAGCTTACACTCACACCAACAAAGCAGGAGTGTTCCCTTTGCTCTGCAACCTCTCCAGCATAGGCTGTTATCTGTGTACAGAGAATATTGTGAGCAAATAACTTTCAATTTGTGGTTTTTGTGAAATTTTTTCACTTTTTAATTTTTTGTTTATTCTTTTATGTTTTTCATATTTTATGTTTTTGCATTCCAACAAAGTCCCCTCCTTCAGCACCTGCTAGTTCCCCATGTTTTCTCTACTCATCCCCCAGCAACACCTTCTCCACTGATTCTCTTCATATACTCATCCCCCAGCAACACCTTCTCCACTGATTCTCTTCATAGGTCCTCCCATGGATGTCATCCAGTCAAGGCATATCAAGTTGTAGACTAAACAACTTCATAGGTCCTCCCATAGATGTCATCCAGTCAAGGCATATCAAGTTGTAGACTAAGCTCTTTCTCTTCTATTATGGTTGGATGAGGCAATCCTATATGAGGAATGAGTCTCAAAAGTAAGAATCAGAGTCAGAAAACTCCTGCTCTCAATGCAGTGAGTCCCATAGAAAGATCACCTTACATGATTCTTAATACATGCAGAGGCATATGTCAGTTCCAAGAAGAATCCCTGGTTGGCAGAACAGGTTTTATGAGCCCTTCTACCATCTCTTCCATATCATTCTCGGACATCCACTTAATAGTTGGCTAGGAGTTTCTGAACTAATTACAAGCAGCTGATGTTTGAAACATATCTAATGACAGTTGGCCTATGCTCCATTCTATGAGAGTAGTAGAATATCATTAAGAATCATTTAATTGTCTCTGTGGCACTTTGCTTGTTGCCTGCTACAACTTTTCATGGCTGTGCATTTCAATAAATGCCTATGTAACACAGCAATATTAAAGTTTGGAAAAAATTTTTAAAAAAGAATCATTTAATTGACCAGTTTTCTTCTTTTACTCCCAGTCATCTTTGATTTTATTCTAGGTTTCCAAAATATCCATCTCCTGGGTTCTGTTCTCCAGGAATGAGCTCCCCTTCACTGTATGATATCATTAGTTAGACACTCCCAAAATTTCTGTGCCATCTTTACCATCCAATGTTGTAGGTGGGACAAATTGAAGTTCAAATGGTTTGTGGTTGTCTTGGTTTCTGAATTCCTACATTGTAAATCTTGCTTGGTTACAGAAGTTAGCCAGTTTAGACTCTGTATCTGCTATTGTTTAGAGCTTTAGCCAGAGTCAACTCTCATAGTTGTAAGTGCTATAGGTTTCTAGTTTTCCCAAATATACCCCTGGATCCAGACATAACTGCCACGTAAGGTTTTATATCTTGTTTTTTAGAGAATATTGCTTATTTTTTTAGCTGCATTGCTGATTGTACATTTCTCATATTAGAATGAAGGTCTTTTAGCTCACTTCTACATAGAATTTTATAAATATAGCAAATACTTGACTTTTGGCATTGTAGTTCTATAAAAATTTATCTTGCAAATAATGATAGTGAAGATTCAGTAAAAATATAGAAATGTGAAAATATATATGTAGAAAATAATTAGTTTCTGTATTTTGCTTTAGTGTCTCTGAATATTAATATTCATGTTAGCCTTGTATTAC
This sequence comes from Sigmodon hispidus, assembly GCA_004025045.1. Classification (NCBI taxonomy): domain Eukaryota; kingdom Metazoa; phylum Chordata; class Mammalia; order Rodentia; family Cricetidae; genus Sigmodon; species Sigmodon hispidus. Next base: position 27,623 of record PVIH01013793.1, read on the forward strand.
AGGAATATGTGGAGAATATTTATCTAGCCACTCAGAATACATTTATGCCTAACCACTTACCTTCATGTCTTAACTGTACTCTCACTGTGTACATACTATATTTTTAAAACACACTCTAAAAATATCTAATTGGAAACTGTGATGACAATATATATTATATCATAAATTATATTGGGCAAAATATGCCTATGGAATAAAGAGAACAGATTTACTCAGTTCATATACTTTCTTTTCTAATAATACTTCCTTTTATATAGTTTTTCCAATTCCTCTATTCTTCTACCTCAATACATTGATGAAAATGTTACTGTTAGACATATTCCTCATTCTAAAGAAATTTCCCAAATAAGTTACAAAGTATTTTGTATTGAAATTGGACAAAATTGAAAAATTGATCTCAACTAACATCTGAAATATTTAGAGTTTACCACCTGAAGCAATTGTAACAGAAAGTATACATATCATTCAAAAATGTTTATCTTATTTTATCAATATCAACATTTACTTAGAAACTTATCATATACATATTACAAAATGTAAAATAAAAGTAGGAAACTCATTTTCTGTTAAAATATATTTCAATAAAAAAGCTATTTTATCTTACTTCAGATGAAAAGTAGTTTCTGGTCTGCTTATGAATAAAACATGCTAAAATAGCATGTTAGCAAAAAAAAATTGCCCAAAACTACAAGTGTAAAATAACTATATCTTCTTCCACAATCATTGATTTTTAAGTGACTTTACTATGTGAGACTTGTTGTTAGATTTAAAAATAATTATCTAAATGATACCTCCTAATAATCTTTGACTATTTCATTTAATGTTATATCACATGAGCACTATCCAAATTTGGCACATAAAATATTAAGATGTGATAGCAAGTTAGGCTTTCACATGCTTTCAAAGCATATTTCCCCTTCTATGAACATAGAAATATGATGCTACCTCTAAATTTTTATATATTTTAAATTCATGCAGGAAAGAATCTTTTCATCCAATTTAAAAGCACAAAATGCTTTCTGCAGCATAGAGTCTAGAAATATCATCAAGTAAGAAGAGGCTTTGTAAAAATATTTTACTGAGATAAACTGAATTTTCCCAAGTCTTTCCCTTTAAGAACTAACTGGGAATCTCTTGCTGTATATATCTACAAGACACTGGATGATCACAAAATAGTGCAAGTACCAATGCTGAATGTAGAGAGGGCAAATATATTTTTAATTTAAATATATACTTTTGCATATGTATGGCAGATACATATATGCCAAACATATCACAGAACTTCTCTTTTGATATTTACCTTCTGGATGTTTGGATGAAAAGGGGTTTAAAGTTTTCATATCATTGAATCAAAATTTCCTAGCTTCACTGGAACAAAATTGATATCTGGTTGTCTGAATTTTAACTTCAGAAGAATCACACAGTTATCACTCAAATTTTATTATGATTCTTTTGAGATTCAGTGCCTGTGATACCCCTGGTACTAAATATGGTATGCTATGTGAATTGGTATATTTCTTTTCTAGTCTAAGCTGTGTTCTTTTCTTCATAGATGTCTGAACATATGAGTTAAGTTGTTGAGGAAACCCCATAAAAATCCCCTTGTATTGAAATCAGAGATCCCAGGAGAGACTTCCTTGGTACAGAAGAAAGCCTCCAGTAGAAATGATGGATGTGTGAATAACATAGCACGAACTGTGATAGGAAATAAAATCAATGGGTTTCAGAAGATCACTCATTTCCACTTCTTTTGTATAAATCCAAGAAAGAAAGGGGGAGCAGAGACCTTAGCAAGAAGAGAAAAATGATTCAATGAATTGCTGTATGTTGAGATCTGGGCACAAGGTTTGTAGGCTTTAAATATATTCTAACTGTGAAGAACTGGAAGACTCTCTTCCATTTTCTATGCTATGGCCAGTGATATGATCTAGTGAAAAGCACCATTCCCAGAGGATAGCAGTGACTTTGGAATTCTGTTTTAAAAAATTCAACTTCATGGAGTGTCAGAATTGACAGCAAACATGGCAGTTATAGCCAAAACCTATGTGGAAAAATCATATAAATCCCTTAAAATCATAAAATTTTAAGGAAAAGACTGATATTCCCAGAAGCCAGTTAGGAATATAGTCAAGAATGTAAACTATCTCTGTAAACAATATCTAATATGTTTTTTTCTGAGATATTTTCATAACGTATTTTGGCAAAAAATATAAGTTAACATGTATACATTCACCTCTACTGGAGATTATACATGGCATATGAATTTTTTCTATGTATACCTAATGTGATTTTCTTCAGTTACACATCTATATTTCTTCACTCTATGCATACAAAGCAGACACTATACAATGTCCCTGTTTAATTTCTGCTGTCACATTCTTATGGGTTTTTTTTCCTGTCTACAACACAGGACTTCTTTACCTCAGGGACTGTAACCTCTAAACTTCTTATGGTAGATCTTCCCTTGTATTCTAATTTGAAATAGATTAGGTTTATTTCCATCCTTGTCCTCATTAGAAACAACATATTAACATAAATAGTAAGCAAAATAGAAACCAAATGTTAGTTTCTATTTATAACTAATAAAATGTGTTCATAAATTTTTAGAACAGTATTTATGAAACATAGGATAAAAAATGTACTATTGCTTGCTGTTATTATCATTAAGTAAGGTAGTAACTGATTCATTTAAAATTGATCCTAAAAAGTTGTATCTATTTTATTATCTGCAAGAAGAAAATATTTCAGAAATCATATTAAATATTATCTTTTATACATATATAACATTTTATGTTAGAATAAGTTAAATACCAAAAGTTAAAGACTTCTTGCACTGGAAATTTTAGTAAATATCTATTATAATTTACTCTTAATAAAAAGCTAGATATGCGCAATCTACTCCAACCCTTTCTATGTTCAAATTTGTGGAACCTAGTCATGCTTCCTTCAGCAGTAAAAGCAGCAAGGCATGTGTAGGTAGCCCTGCAGCCTGTGGATGGGAGACTATCTTAGGTCATTTTAACAAAAATAATCTTATTAGAAATTGCTTAAAAAATAGACAGAGCTACAACTATGTACGACAGAAAGAAGAAAGAAAATAGAGAAAGGAATTCAGTAATTTGTAAAGGTTTTAATATCCAGAAAAATAGTTCTCTCAGTCAGGTGAGCCTCCAGGTCTGCGAAATGGGGCAAGTCTTGTGTCCAGCAACTCCATTGCAGCTGTATCTGAAGGCAAACAAACAAGGCCACTTTGAGCAAGCCTGCCTACCACTAAACTCTATGGGGCTCTGTTGCCTAAAAATCACATTCCTAAATTCCTAAAACACACCCATTCCCCCAGCCTCAGTGGCTTTCTGAGACACATAATCTGGAAAGCTTCATCAAAAGAGGTTAGTACCCTTTTCCCAGTCAGAGAGTCAGCCCAACCATCAGGCCTGGGCAAAAGATACAACTTGTATCTCCTAACATCATAACAGTCCCAGCTGCGGATAAGCAGGTCCTCTGCTGGCAAAATTACCCACCACCGCCTCTCATCAGACCTTGTAGCCTATGAGCCCTCTATCTCAGAAATCAATCCATCCTATAAGGACCTCAGCTTTTCTCTGGACACAGACTCCACAGGATTAGATTTCACCAGGAGCTGAAGTTGTACTCAGAGCACTAACTGGGCCAAGAACAGCTATCTCAAACACAGACAATGCTTGCACTGATTGCAGGAAGAGAAGAATAGACCACAGTACAAAAATAGATTCAACATCATAAAGAACACTATGGTACTACCAGAACTTAGCAGTTCTACAAGAGCATGACTAAACATTCCAATATAAGAAAAGCAGAATTACATTAAAAATAACTTTATGAAAATAATATTAAACTTTAAGGTAAAATTAAAGAATAATGAAAAGCTCACTTAAGAGAAACAGAAAAGGACAAACAAAAATTAAAAGAAATCAATAAATACCTTAAAGAAAAACAAAAAATGCACTCAAATAGATGAAAGAAACAGTACAAGTCCTGAAAATTGAAATAGACACCATAGACATAAACCAAAGTAATGCAGGAAATAGAAAACCTGAATAAATAAACAGAAACTACCGATGCCAGCACAATCAATAGCATGTAATAGATTAAAGAAAGAATCTCTGGCATGAAAGATAATAAGGAAAATATATTCATCAGGCAAAGAAAACACTGAAGTCAAAAAACACATACTACAAAACATTCAGAAAATCTGGGACATTATCAAAAGAACAAACCTAACAATATTAAGAATAGAAGAACAAGAAGGGGGAGGAAGATTAGGAAGTGGAGAAAGAAAAAGAAGAGGAGAAGACCAGTTTAAAGGCACAGAAAATATATTCAACAAGAACATAAAAATCTTTTTCAAACTAAAGAAGAAAATGTTTATAAAGATTCAAGAAGATCACAGAACAGCAAACAGACCAGACTCCCTACAAAAGTCTGATTGATACATAACAATTAAACCACTAAACATGCAGTATAAAAACAAAAGAATAGTAAGAGCTAAAAGGAAAATAAAAGCTAAGTAACTTATAAAGGCAGTCCCATCAGAATAACTCAGTGTTGACTATGAAAGCCAGAAGGTCCTGGACAGAAGTTATTCAGACACTAAGAAACCAAGAATGCCAGCCATATTACTAAACTTAGCTAAAATCTCACTCAATATAGATAGAGTAAACAAGATATTCATGACAAAGCCAGATTTAAATAATATCAATCCACAAATTTAGCCTTACAGAAAGAACTAGAAACCCAACCTAAGGAAGCTAGATACACCAAGAAAACACAGGCAATAGATAAACCTAAAGCAGGATATCACAAAGAAGGGAAATACAAACATAATACCAACAAAATTTAAAAGGAATTATAAATCACTGGTCATTAATCCATTAATAATAGTAGATTCAATTCCATAAAAAAGACACAGAATAACAGAATGGATATGAAAGCATGATCCATCCTCCTTCTGCAAACAGAAACACACCTCAAATACAAAGACAGACACTACCTTAAGGTAAAGTTTTGGGAAAAGAGTTTCCAATCAAATGGACTTAGGTTGAAGTGAGCTGTTATAGCTATCCTAATATCTAATAATATAGACTTTAAACTAACATCAATCAAAAGAGAGCTTGAAAGTCATTACCTATAATCTCAGGAAAAATCTATCAAAACAAAATCTCAATTTTGAACACTTATGCTCCTAATATAATGGCATCCACATATGCATTATTAAAGCTTAAATCATACATTAAACCACCACAATAATAGTGAGAGACCTCAACACCCTACTCTCACCAATGGACTAAATTGGTAGACAAAAACATAACTGAGAATCTAACAGATGTTATGACTCAAATGGAATATAAGACAAAGGTATATACCTTCTTGACAGAACCCCATTGAATCTTCTCTAAAATTGACTACATACTAAATCATTTAGCAAATATTAATAGATACAAAAATTGGAATTACATGTTGTATTCTATTGGACCACCATGGCCTAATGTTAGAATTCAAAAACAACACAAACAACAGAAATGTACAAATTCATGGAAACAGAACATCTTTCAGTTGAACTACCTCTGGATCAAGGAAGAAATAAAGAAAAACTAAAGACATTTTTGAATTCTATGAAAATAAAACCCCTACATATCTAAACTTTTGGAATACAATAAAAGCAGTGCTAGGAGGAAAAAGTTCATAGCCTTAACTACCTACATAAAGTATTAGAACAAATTTCACACTAGCCACTAGCATGCCTAGAAATTCTAGAACAAAAAGAAGTAAGCTTACTTAAAAGGAATAGCATGCAGGAAATATTAAATCTCAGGGCTAAAATTCCATAAAATTGAAACAAAGATACCAATATAAAGAAGTAAGGAAAGAATTAGTTCTTTGAGAAAATCATCAAGCTAGACAAACCCTTGTCCAAACTAACCAAAAGGTAAAGAGAGAGTATCCAAATTAACAAAATCAGAAATAAAAAGGAAGGGAGACATGAAAGACACTGAGGAAATAAAAAAAATAGATTATAATTTAAAAACCTGTACTCCACTATATTGGAAAATCTAAAAAGAATGGACAGCTTTCTGCATAGCTACCACTTATCAAAATTAAATCAAGATCAAATAAATGACTTAGATAGACCTATAAGCCATTAGGAAATAGAGGCAGTTATTAATAGTTACCTAATCCAAAAAAAAAGAAAGAAAAAGCCTAGGGACAGATAGTTTCATGACATATTTCCAACAGAATTTCAAAGAACTAATACAAATACCAAAAATTAACACATCAAATTGTTCCCCAAAATAGAAACAGAAGGCACATTGAAGAACTCTTTTTTTTAATTTTTTTTGATGAGAACATATCCTGACACCCAAACCACACAAAGATGCAGCAAGGGGATTTACAAACCAGTCTTCTCTCTTGAACATTGATGCAAAAATGCTCAATAAAATACTGGCAAACAAAATCTCAGAACTCATAAAAAATCATTCATCATTATAAGTAGATTTCATCCAGAGATGCAGGAATGGTTCAACATATGAAAATATGTGAATGTCATCTACCATATAAACAAGCTGAAAGAAAAAAAATACACTTGATCATCTCATTAGAACGTAAAAAAGCTTTTGATAAAATCTAATACCCCTTCATGATAAAGGTCTTGGAGAGATCAGGGATACAAGGAACATACCTATACAAAACAAGCAATATTCAGCAAGTTTTCAGACAGCATCAAACTAAATGGACAGAAACACAAAGTGCTCATACTAAAGTAAGGAACAAGACAAAAACGGTCCATTTTTCCCCATATATATTCAATATATCACACAAAGGTCTAGCAAGAATAATACAATAGCAAAAGGAGCTCAGGAGATCCAAATTTGAAAAAAAGCAGTTAAACTTCCACTCTTCTTAACTTTTTAATTTAAAAAGTTTGGTTTCTTTTACACACAAACCAAAAGTTTTCTTCCCTCCCCTCCTCCCACTCACCCCCAGCTTCACCCCACCACACTCAACCTTCAATTGCTCAAAGGTGATAAAGGCTATTATGCAGAATCAACAAAGTTTAGAAAATCACAATGTGTCAGTACCCATCTTCTCCTTCATGTTTTACTGATGAGCAAGCTATTTCTATTTGCAGATGATATAATAGTATATATAAGTAACCCCAAATATTCTACCAGGGAACCCATACAACTGATAAAAATCTTCAGCACATGATTAATTTAAAAAATTAATAGCCCTGCTATACACAAATGATAAGTGGCCTGATGAAATATCAGGGAATCATTACCCTTTACAATAGCCCAAATAACATCAAATATCTTGTAGGTAACTCTAAGCAAAGGCCATCTCTTACTTCAAAGTTTATTATAGAGCTAGAGTAACAAAGACAGCTTTGTATTGGCATAATAACAGGCATGTGGATCAAATTGAAGACCCTAATATTTTCATTATACCAATGAACAACTGATTTTGACACAGAAGTTAAAAATGTATAATGAATAAACGAAAGCATCTTTAACAAATGGTGCTGTAATTACTGGATGGTGGCTTGTAGAAGAATGCAAATAGATACATAGATATTATCCTGCACAAAACTCAAGTTCAGATGGATCAAAGACCTCAACATAAACCCAGTTATACTAAACTTAATTAAAAAGAAAGTGGAAAATACCCTTGAACACCATTAGCACAGGTGACCACTTTCTAAATATAACACCAGTAGTACGGTCACTGAGAGCAACATTTAAAAATATCAGACCATCTGAACTAGGAGCTTCTGAAAGGCAAAAGACATGGTCAATGAAAAAAACTATCAGACTATAGAATAAGAAATCATCTTCACCAATCCTACATCTAACTTATCACTGACCTCTAAAATATATAAAAACTCAAGAAAGTAAAAATCAAAAATCCCATTATTAGAGTATGGCATTTGATGTGGGGTTTAAGATTTAGTAGTGTTTCTTTTATATAAGAAGGTGTCCTTATATTAGGGGCATAAATATTTAGGATTGAGATCTCATCTTGATCAATTTTTTCTGTGACAAATAAAGAATGTCTATCCTGATCTCTTTTGAATGATTTTAGTTTGAAGTCCACTTTGCTGAATATTAGAATAGCAACACCAGCTTGGTTCTTGGGGCCATTTGAATGGAAAATCTTTTTCCAACCCTTAACTCTTTGTCGTTGAGTTGTGCTTTTTGTATGAGGCAGAAGGTTGGCTTTTCGCTTTGTATCCATTATGTTAGGGTGTGTCTATTTATAGATAAACTGTGTCCATTGATATTAAGAAATATTAATGACCACTAATTGTTATTTCCTGTTATTTTTGATGGTAGCTTGTTGTTTTTACTTTCTTTGGGCTTTTCTTCTGTGGGATTATTGATTGTTTGTGGTTTCATGAGTGTATCTGGGATCCTTAGGTTGGAGTTTTCCCTCTAGTGATTTCTATAGTACCAGATTTATGGATAGGTATTATTTCAACCTGTCTTTGTCATGAAATATATTGTTTACTCACCTATGGTGACTGATAGTTTTGCTGGGTCTAATAGTTGCCAGCCATGCTCTTTTAGTGACTTTATAACTTCTGTGTAGGACATTCTTGCTTTCAGTGTTTTCATTGAATATTCAGCTTTATTCTGATGGATCTGATTTTATAGGTAAGTTGGCCCTTTCCTTTGTAGCTCCTAATATTTTTTCTTTGTTCTGTATGTTTTGTGGCTTAATTTTTGTGGGACAAGAAGACTTTTTTGGTGGTCTTATTTATTTGTTGTTCTGTAAGCTTCTGGTATCTTTATAGGTATTTCCTTGTTTAGGTTGGGAAAATTTTTTCTATGACTTTATGAATACATTGAGAAATAAATTTAAGACTTTTTAGATTTTAATGAAAATGAACCCACAACATACCCAAACTTACGAAACACAATGAAAGCAGTGTTAAGGGGAAAATTCATAGCACTAGTTGCCTATATGAAAAACCAAGAGAAATTTCACACAGGAGACCTAACAACTCAGCTGAAGACTTTAAAACAATTAGAAACAAACTCACCTGGATGAAGTAGACAGCAGGAAATAATCAAATTAGGGCTAAAATCAGTACAAAAGAAACAAAGAGAACAATACAAAGAATTAATGAATCAAAGAATTAGTTGTTTGAGAAAATCAACCAGGTAGACAAGCCCTTATCCAAACTAATTAAAAGATACACACACAGTATTCAAATTAACACAATCAGAAATGAAAATAGAGACACAATGACAGACACCCAGGAAATTCAGAGAATTATGTGGTTTTAATTTGAAAATCTCTACTAAAATGGAAAACCAAAAAAAAAAAAAATGTGCAAGCTTCTAGACAATTATAAATTACCAAAATTAAATCAAGAACAGATTAATGAACTAAACAGACCTATAACACCAAAGCAAATTTAAGCTGTTTATTAAAAGTCTCCCAAATGAAAAAGCCTAGGTTCACATTGTTTTATGGTAGAATTCTACCAAACATTCAAAGAACTAATATCAAAACTCATCAAACAGTTCCATATAGTAAAAATTAAAGGAATGCTGCCAAACTCTTTTTATGCGGCCACGATCACCGTGATACCAGAGCCAATCAAAGATGCATTTAAGAAAGAGAACTACAGACTAATCTCATTCATGAACATTGATGCAAAAATACTCAACAAAATTCTGGCAATCAATGACAATAACATGTAAAAAAAAAAATCCACCATGATCAGGTAGGCTTCATCCCAGAAATGTAGAGATAGATAAACATACAAAAAACTATAACTGTCAACCAGCATATAAACAAATTGAAGGAAAATAAAAAATTACATGATCATCCTCTTAATTGCTGAAAAAGCCTTTGACAAAGTCCAACACTTCTTTATGATAAAAGATGTAGGGAGATCAGGAATATAGGGAAAATATCTAAATATAATAAAGGAAATTTACAAGAAGCAGGAGGCCAATGTCAAACTAAATGTACAGAAACTGAAAGCAAACCCACTAAAATCAAGAAGGCAAGGCTGTCCTCTCTCTTCTTTTTTTTCCCTTCTTCTTTATTTATTTTGTATTTATCAAGAAAAACAGTAAAATGAATTTAAAATGCTGATAAGTTAACAATAACTATAAAGAAGAAAAAAATCATAAGCATGACTTATCAAGGGTGATAATGCAAATATGATTGCCACACATATATTTACTTTGTGTTCAGCTTTCCCTCTGAAATTTTTTTTCCATCCCTGTATATCCTTATTCAAGGTCCCTTCCCCCTCCCGCCACATCAGGTCATTTTTTCTTCTCCACAACTCCCCATCCCCTCCCTGGGCAGGGAGCAGACAGTCCTATGGTCTCACTGACCCTATAATGGTTAGTTCAGTCTCCACTCCTGGCAAATCCAGTTTTGTCTCCCTTCCCTTAAGAGTGAGTCTGGTGTTCCTATAGTTGGAGTGGGATCCTAAGGGTCAGTCCAGGGTGTTTCTGATCCCAAGCTGTTCTGTGGTTGTGGTTTGCAGCTTGGGCATGCTTGGCTTTTTTTCTTGTTTGTTTGTTTAGAGACCACTAATGAGTGAGTACATCCCCTGCTTATCTTTCTGAGTTTGTGATACCTCGCTCAGGAGGATATTCTCCAAATCCATCCATTTGCCTGCAAATTTTAGGATATCATTTTTTCTTACTCCTGAGTAGTATTCCATTGTGTAGATGTACCACAGTTTGTTAATCCATTCTTCAGTTGAGGGACATCTAGGTTGTTTCCAGGTTCTTGCTATTACAAATAATGCTGCTATGAACATAGTTGAGCTAATACCTTTGGAGTGTGAATTTGCCTCTTTAGGGTATATACCCAGAAGTGGTATTGCTGGATCCTTGGGGCGATTGATTCTCAATTTTCTGAGAAACTGCCATATTGCATTCCAAAGTGGCTGAACAAGCTTACACTCCCACCAACAATGGGTCCTCTCTCTTCTTATCTATTCAGTATAGTTCTCAAGAATTTAGCCAAAGCTGTAAAAGAACAAAAGGAGATTAAGGGGATACAAACTGGAAAACAAGAATTGAAACTATCTCTATTTGCAGATGATTTGATTGTATACATAAGTAACACACAAAATTGTTCCAGGGACCTTCTACAGCTGGTATACACCTTCAGCAATTTTTGATGGGGGCTACCCATGTCCTATTTAGGATCTTGAGATGTTAAAACTATGCCTCAATAATGCCTAAATCTCTCTATATTAGGTAATAAGAAGGAACGTAAGAGAGACATTCATGGATCCTCCTGAGAAGGTGAAATAGAAAAGTTCTCAGTAAAGTTTTAATATGAGGAGGAGTGCATATGTGGAGGTGGAAAGATCACATGAAGGAATGGGATGATTGAATTGAGGGAAGGGCAAAGACACAGAACACAGAAATAAATATCGTGATTGAGAGAACCATTGTGGGGTTAGAAAGCAACCTCATATTAAGGAAAGTCCCAAGAACCTATCAACATGACAGAAGAAAAGACTCTAAGCAATAGTGGAAAGGGTGATTAAATTGGTCTTTATAATTAAATTGATGAGTACCCCAATTGTCATCACAGAACCTTTATCCAACAACTTATGGAAGCAGATACAGATATTCACAGATAAGCCCTGGGTTGAGCTCTCAGTCTAATCAAGGAGAAGGTGGATAGATTAAATTAGCAAAGGGTCATGTTTATAATGAGGTACCCACAGAGATCCAACCTAAGCTTTGTGAAGCTCACTGTCTATGAACTAAAAGCTGAGGAACCTGCATAGAAGTTAACTAGACCATCTATCTGTAGATGACAGTTGAATGATACAGGCAGTTTGTGGACCCTCTGGTAGTGGAACCAGAACTTATCCCTAGTGCATGAACTGGCTTTTTGGAGCCCATTCCTTTTAGAGGGACACCTTGCTCAGCCTTGATACTGGGGAAAAGGTCTTGGTCCTACCTCAGCTGGATAAGTCAGACTGTGTTCTCTCATCCCAAAAATCCTTATCTTCTCTGAGGAGGTAATGGGAGGATGGAGTGGGGAGAAGCTGGAGGAGGACTATGAAGAGGGAAGGAAAGAGAAACAGTGGTGCTCATGTAAGGAAAATGTTTAAATAAATAATAAAAAATAAAAAGATGTTCTTGGCATTTGGAAGGTAAGTGCATATCGGTGAGAGTCTTTTTTTTTTTTTTTTTTTTTTGAGAAAAACCATGCATCTTTTTATTGTTAAGTCAAAGAGGTATCAAAAGTAAAAGCAAAAGTTAGCAAATAAGACTTAACAAAACTACTAAGGAGCATCAAAGAAAGTGGATGGAACTAAGCACAGGGCAGTTATGAATCACTGAAACGGGAGGAGTAAGGAGCAGGCTGAACAGTGAGAATGTGCTGAGAATACTAGGGGAGAGGATCTGCTGGCACTGTGATCTCGGTAAGAGTCTTTATTTCAGGATTCTAACACATGAAAGGAATCTGGACAACTTTTTTTAAGCCAGTAAGTTTGCCTATAAGTCACTAGAACTCCAGTGATAAACTAACTTAAAAGATATATTTTTCCCCAGTGAAAACATTTAGTTATTCTTATTAGTACATTGTTCTATGGTATATTAAATATCAAATTAGTATACTCCACATTATGCCCCATATATGGCATATTATTTCTCAGTTTAATGAAGAAAATAATTTAGGAAAAAATCCTAGGTAACTATTTTCAGTGAATCAACACACTATGAAGAGGGAAGATCCACATAATCATGAAACAAGACATCCACAAGAACCATAAGGATACTATGAGATTTGAATGTAGTTATTTCATTGATTATTGTTACCTTTTTATCTTGATCAAATAGCTCTAACAACAATTATTACAGTGTTTAGGTCAGAGACCAATAAAATCAAAATGAACTTCAAATTAACTTTTTCAGAGCCCTTCAATCAGTGATAAGACATAAAGCAGAGTCTCAGCCATCTGAGGATGGAACATCTGTGTCATAAATCCTGATATGACTATCTATACCTGAATATAATATGTCAAACCTCTCTGCTGCACTGACAGTTTTGTGGAATAATATGATCAAATGAGCAAAACAAAAAACTTCCCAAGTCAGGGAGGAAGTAACATAAGGAAAATAAAACTGGATGATTTCTACATTAGCTTTTTACTTTGGAAAAAAAAAGGTAGAAAAAGCAATGGAGGGTAGGAATTGCTGTGAGTTGGAGGTATTGACTGTCTTTTTGTTATATCTACTAAGGCATAAGAAAAAAAGTAAACATTCAGTCTGGTAAAGAATCTTCTCTTGACACAAACAGGTATCCCAGAAGAAGAATTTTATGACAAGAAGGGAGAAATGTAGGTTGAAGTGAGATAGGTTACTACTCAAATGCAATCTTTAATTTATATAAAGAAAAAATCATCACTACATGCAGATAAGGATCCTTTTAAAAATTTAATTAATTTTTACTTTTTCTTTCTTTTTTATCTAAGAAGGTTTCTTCCCTTTTAAATATTATGCACTGTTCCCCTCCCTCACCTTCTCCTGCTACCACTCCCTACACTCATCCACTCCCCAAAGGAGGGTAAATTTTCTTTTGAGTAGACAATGCACTCTAGGCTAGCATACCAAGCTTAGGCAGGACCCAGTTTCTCCTCCCTGTATTAAGGTTGAACAAGGCCATCATACACTAAGGAGGGGGCTTTAAGAAGACAGTTCAGGTACTTGAGATAATTTCTGGTCCAATTGCCAGGCGACCCACTAACATACCAATCTACATATTTATCACTCTCATTAAGTGGGTCTGGCTCAAGGACAGGCGGTGGAAACAAGAGGATTTGTTATGGTTAAGTTAGGGGAGAAATGGAGATGATGAGTATCTAGACAGAATGAGCCTTCATGGGTCTAGGGAGAAACCTGCTACTTTGGAAGGAAATCTACAGAAATCAACAAGAGATTCCAGCTAAGACACTTAGCAATGCTGGACAGGACAGGTATATGAAAAAGTCTTTTCCTGTAGTCAGACTGGTGACTACTGCAATTATCCTCATAGAACCTACAACCAATGACTGATAGAAGCAGATGCAGGCACACAAAGCTAAGCATTTGACCAAACTCCTAAACTTCAGGTGAAGAGAGGAAGGAGGGACTAGAGGAACAAAGAGGGATGAGGTGAAAGCATGATGGAGAAAATCACAAAGACAGCTGGCCTTAGCTAACAGGAGCTCACAGACTCTAGATTAATAGATAAAGATCTTACAATGGCCTAATGTGTCAAAGTATTCTAATCTGAGAATGTTCTGCTCTGGAATTGTTTTAATTTCAACTATCCCTTAAGCAAACAATGAAAGAACCTCTCACAAGCTGGCTCATGAAACTGTGAGACAAGTGAGTGGGTGGGTATACTTTAGGCATTGTCAAAGTACGAAAATAAAAAAAAAATTCTCATCAATCTTTGAAATAAAATGTTGCATAATCTGGTGAATAAATGGAAAATAAGAATGGCTGATAGACTGGCTCATACAATCCAAAACAATGCTTGGTTATTTCTCCCATAGATTCTTCTGATAATGAGGTAAAAGATGATAATGAAGGATGGAGATGACTGATTGAGAGGATTTGGGATTAGAATGTTGATGTGTGATACCTACATCACAGGACTATGTTTCCAGGAGATTTAAGAAAATTTTAAACTCAGTATTTAGATGCTTTGCTTAGCACCATGGTGAAATATAATCTTTGTTATTTGGTTGAGGTTCTGATATATCCGAATTTATTAGATGGGAGTGTAAAAATCTGCTTATAGTCCTCAGAAGGGTAAACCATGACAATCCAGAACCTTGCTTTGTTTTCTGACTACCTGATGTAATAAGGTTTCATCATATTAATTTCCTCATCTAATGTCTTACAGATTTAGAAAAATCTGGAAGAACAACAAAAACGGTAATTGAAAAGCCTGAATAAAGATACTTTACATGATTGTAAAATGAGTCATTCCTCATAGTCATTGTATTTATTTCCATAGATTAATGTTTCTGTCAAGCTTTATATTTGATGGGAACATTTATTTTTGTACTGAGAGATAGTATGCATTGATACTTATAAACAGTGATGCTTGTGAGAATCAGTGACTCTTGATATGAAAATAATGACCCAGTGCTCATGATAAAAATTATATATACATGAAAACCTCCTGCAGTTTGCCCAGGGAAGAGATGGGGATTGTGGAGAAGAAAGAATGACCTGATGTGGTGGGAGGGGGAACGGACCTTGAGTAAGGATATACAAGGTTATAAAGTGTGACTTCTTTGTTCATAATAATAATAATGATAATAAAAAAGGAAAAAAAGAAAACCTACCAAGAGTTTGAAAAAATACTGTTGCAAAAGAGTAAATAGAAATAAGGTAAAGGTGACCAAAAGAAGAAATAGGTAGAAAAAATAGATACAGGTTACATGAGTTCTCTCCCTGGGTTTATGTAAGAAGTTAAAAGTTCCTGTATGATTCAATGGGGTAGCTGCCTCCTACTTGTGCTGGAGATTTCAATGATGCACCTTTCATTGGTGAGGGAGGATACTTGGAGATTCAGCTGGATGAATCACCCATGTTTCTCTGAACAATCCAATAAATGCATTTAATAATGGAGGCAATTCAAATGAAATTGTTTCTTTGAACTACAACTATTTATTGTCTCTTATCTGGTCTGAATAGAAATAGACTTCATAAAAATGAATTGCAATAGCTGATAATTATAAGTATGCTAAACTTGACCTTTAAGTTCCAAGTAATGTTTAGTCTTACCTAACCTCAAAAAAGAAACAAATATAAAACATATGATATTTCTCTCTCTCTCTCTCTCTCTCTCTCTCTCTCTCTCTGTGTGTGTGTGTGTGTGTGTGTGTGTGTGTGTGTGTGCCATATGCTCAGATGTGTATAGATACATGCTTGTGAAAGTTCACATGGAGGTCAAAGGTCAACCTCAGCTGTCATTCTTCAGAATGCAGCTTTCATGTTTTCAAATGCTGGATATTTTATTGACCTGTTACTTGCCATATAGACTAGGCTGTCTAGCCAAAGAAACCCAAAGATTCATGTCCACATTCTTAGCACTCAGATGGAAAGAACATAATACCATGCCTAAAATTTACTGTTTATTGCGTTACTGTTGTTATTTATTTGTTTACTTGTTTTGTTTAGATTCTGAAAGATTAATCTCAGATTCCAATAATTTTAAGAAACGTACTCTACTAACTGAGCTATCAACCTAACCCAGACTTCAATCTTCTATAAAATACTTTCTCCATTAGAAAGCTTATTATTAGTAAACCACTGTATTTTGAAGATTACTCACATTAGTTATTTAATATCCTATAGAAACATTCTTTTTACATATTATTGAAACCAAAATTATATTTTCCAGATCAAGTTTCAACTGTGTGTACATGAGTACACACACAAAACATGAAGTATAACATTTGCATGTCAGGTAAAAATACTGAAAAGCAGGATTTTAGTATAAGCAATCTTCCTTTGAATCTAGTCTTTGGCAATCCGACAACAACTATAGAAATATGACAATCCACAACACTAGTGAGTGAGACTTCAATCTTCCCTTGCACAAATAAGGGGAAGCAAAGTATCTTCCATGGAATGCCATGCTTCCTGGCTATTTCAACATCTGGACACATCCTCTATTTCTGAATGTCAGGCTGTCTTGGAAAAAGACTGGGTTAATCCCATGATATTCTAGGAATTATTAAGAATACCTACCTTAGGAAAAATTATTACATTGCTAATTATATGGTACATATAAAGTTTTAATTAAAATTTATTCATATTTAGTACTGGCTAGTATGTGACTAGCATTATAGATCAGTTGGAAAGGGGCTTATATAATATGTCCACATCTGTGATGTCAACTCCAGAGTCACATATATTGTGCTTTGGTGCCACAAGCCTATGACCGTAGCACTGGAGAGGCTTAAAATTTAGAAATATATGGTCATTCTTGACTCTATATGGTTTTGAGATGGGCTTGACATTCATGATCTCCCATGTTAAAAAAAATAGTAAATGAAATATGCTTTTCTTTCCCTAATGCCTCTCCCTGATACAGAACTATAGTTAGGATTCCTAAAGTTAATTATCTATTAATATATTAAAATATCAATGCTATTTGCCAGTGTCATTTATTGTACTACCAAGTTCATTGAAGACACTATAGTTATCAGAAATCTGTATCTATAAAAGTATAAAATTAATTTCCCTCAAACTTGAATTATTATAAATAGTAATGGTAAACAATAGTCCTGACATCCAAATGATATTGTTATAATTATGAAAAATTACAAAAGTGTATTTGTATACATATATGTAATATATAACTATATTGTTTTAGGCATTATAATGATATATGAATACCTGTATGTTTGCATTTACCAGAGCTTTGTGTCTATATAACTTTGGTTTCACAAGTGATTGAAAAAGACAAAATGGTTATAAATTTATTAAATAAATTCAGTGTGTGCTGTGTACAAGTTTTCTAAGTTATAATACAAATTTTCTAAAATATAAAGAAGTAGTGAAAAAGGATGTGTATGAGCATTGCTATTTGGTCCATTTTCATCAAAAGCACAAGTTCACTTCCATGAAGTTCTCTTTCGATACTTGGACTTTTATTCTAATGAAGTTTTAGGAAAGCTCTTGCACACAGTCATTAAAGCTGTGGTCACCTTCCACTGCAGCCTGTTATTTAGTTTTTCTTCATTATTAAATGGGCAAGCACTGTGTGTGATAATAATGCTTTCAATAATGGAATCTATTCAAAGCCTATTTAGCTCTCATTCTGAGTCACTGAGTTTGAATTTTAACATGAAAATTTGTGCAAGTAGACATACAAAGTGATTTGATTCTATAAAGTAAAACCATTTTACACTGGTGTTTTAAAAATATTTTAAAAAATATGCATATAATTAATATACCACATATTTTTATTAAATTAAATATTTCATTATAGTTTGGATATAAATTAAAGGATAAAATGGTAATTACTGAAAATTGATAAATTTGTTATCTGAGTCCATGCTGTCATAATTAAGACATGAAAAACATCAGTTTTGTATATTCATAATGTTTCAATACATTAACTCATTAGAAAAATTTAACAAATTTATTTTGAATATTAGTAGACATTTAAAGAAAATACTAATTTGTGTTGTATATAGAGAGTACTATACATTTATTTTTAATGTTCAATAAATTAAAGCACATTGTAATTATCTGTTTCTTTATGAGTTTTAATAAAAGTGATCCACATTATGAGAGTTTATGTGTTTAAGGTACTATTTTAATATTTTTAACTATTTATTAAAAAGCATAATTGTGTTTTCAATATGTAGCTCTTGTGAATGTAAACATTTCTCAGTCAAGTTTACCAGGTTCCTGAAAAAAGTTTTGCTGATCTGACTCAGTTTACTTTTATCATCTATACTTTTGTAATTAATCTAAAAAATAAAAAATTTCTTTGTCAATTTCTGTACTTTTACTATGAGAACAACTATTCGAATGCAAATTGCTTTCACAAAATTTTCATTAGATATGTTTATGGTTCATTTTATTTTCCTTAAGTGATATTAATTTCTTATAGAAATATGAACAAAGAAAAAATATTTAATATTATTAATGGGTGCTGTCTAAATATTAATATAGGAATCTTAAATATTGCTCAACTAAATGTGTAACACGTATCTTGACTTTCCTCTAGCTGTGACCTAAGTAAAGATACTTGGATGGAGAAGGTGACTTCAGAAAAACATCATATGTATTATCTTTCTTGTGGTCAGAAATCTGAAGTAAGCATCATGAAATACAAACTTTAATGGAAGTCATTTTTTATGAATTATAGTGTAAGTTTATTTTCCATTCATATATTGACCTCAATTTTCTCTCTATCCTCTCCTCTCAATTCCTCTTCCACATACTTTCCATCTTCCTCAAATTCCTTCTTCCTCCATTTTCCTTCAGAACATAGTAGGTATCCCAGGGATATCAACCATATATTACATAAATTATCGCAATAAAACTAGGCACATATCCTAATACCAGGCTGGATAGAGCAATCCAGTATGAGGAAAAGGGTACCAAAAGCATGCAAAAGAGACAGATAACATCCCTGCTCCCACTGTTAGGAGTCCTAAAGAAACACCAAGCAACACAACCATAACATTTGTTGAGACCCTAGGTCAAACTCATGCAGGCTCCTTAATTTTTAGTTCAGTCCCTTTGAGCTCCCACGGATCTTGTTTAATTAATTCTGTGAATCATGTTTTTTGTTTGTTTGTTTTTTGTTTTTTGAGAGGTTATGTCTTTGACCCCACTGGCATGTACAATCCTTTACCCTTGTTGATAGTATTGTCCAAGCTCTGCCTGAAGTTTGGCTGTGGGTCTCTGCATCTGATCCTATTAATTTCTGGATGAAATTAACTTCCAAGTGGCTTTTTATCTTTTTTTTATTCTGTATGTCCAATATTTTTCAGGACTTGTTGGCATCTATCTCTGCCTCAATTATCGGTTCCTACTTTTTCTCTTTGCCTAGAATTCCCACCTATACCTCCTGCCTAGGTATTGGCTTTTCATCTCTTTTTAAAACCAATCACAGAAATATGTATCTTCATACAATATACAAAGACCCCACAACACATAGGGAAAGACCTTTTCACAATTGTGGTCTTTACCTCAAATGAAGATTGTAAAAAACTGATTTGTACCCTACATATGCCTATGAGGTATGTTGTGTGCACAGTAAGTACCCACTCCTGAAATCCTAGTGATGCAGAAGACTGTTTGGAGGACCTCAGCAAGCATAGACTGCACAGGGAGCCTCAGACAAGTTTGATGGAGTAAGACTCTGTCTCAAAATTTAGACACAGAACAATAGCAGCTCCAATAATTTTCTTTTGAGAGCTGCTTGTTGGTTAGTTGGATGGTTGTTTAATTAACTGGCAAGTATAGACAGTAGATAGAGACTTTGTGATATCAAAATGCAGTGAATGTGCAAAAACCACATTGCCATGCCATGTACTAACTATTTGGTATTAAGAAAAAATATTTATTTTTTTTTTAATCTCAGTTACTTAAAAGCAAAGTATGAAACCAATATATAAGGATCAATGGAATAGAATTGAGGATCCAGGCATTAACCGAAAAACTTATGAACAACTGATCTTTGACAAAGAGGCCCAAAATATTCAATGGAAAAAAAAAATAGCATCTTTAACAAATGGTGTAGGCATAGCTGGATGATAGTGTTTAGAAAAATGCAAATAGATTCAAGCCTGTCACCCTGCACAAAACTGAAATCCAAGTGGATCAGAGACCTTAACACAAACCCAGCCACTCTGAACTTGATAGAAAAGAAAGTGGGAAATACACTTCTATGAATTAGCACAGGTGACAACTTCCTAAATATAACACCAGTGGCACAGACACTAAGATCACCAATCAATAAGTGGAATCACCTGAAACTGAGAAACAATACTATTCTTAGGCATATACCCTAATGATGTACATTCACACCCCAAAAGCATTACTGCAACTATGATCATAGCATCAGTATTTGTAATAGCAAGAACCTGGAAACAGCCTAGATGCCCCTCAACTGAAGAATGAATTAACAAACTGAGGTACATCTACACAATGGAGTACTACTCAGCAAGTAAGAAAAAATAATATCCTAAAATTTGCAGGAAAATGGATGGATTTGGAGAATATCCTCCTGAGCGAGGTATCACAAACCAAGAAACATAAGCAGGGGATGTACTCATCCATTAGTGGATTCTTACCAAAAACAAAAAGCAAAGTATGCCCAAGCTGCAAACCACAACCGCTGAACAGCTTGGAATCTGAAACACCTTGGACTGACACCTTGGATCCCACTCCCCCTAGAAGAACACCTGTCTCAGTCTTGATGTTGGAGGGAGAAAACTGGATTTGCCAGGACTTGAGGCTGAATTGAGCAATATTGGGACCTTGGGACCTTGGGATCTCCTGCCCATGCTGGGGAGGAGAGGGGAGATGTGGAGGAGAGAGAGTGACCTGATGTGGTGGGAGGGGGAAGGGACCTTTAATAAGGATATACACGAATAGAAAATGTGGCTTCTTTATTCATAGTAAAAAGAAAAAAGATATTTAGAAACAAAATATATTGTTGCAAAATATATAAAATTGTGATAATGAATGATGAAATTTTCTCTAATAAATTACTTCCATATCTTAGGTGCTTGTGAATATGCTTATATATTTTAGTCTGAGTATTATTTATTGAGTAACTTATGTAAGAGTAAAGCGGATTACATTTCTATAAGTAAATATAACTCAAGCCACATGTAATTATTGTAACTATTTTAGATGCACTGTTATTTATTGCACTCTCTATCAATTAATTTACAATTAAATATCAGTACTTAATTAATTAAATACTATTTTTCATCCATCAAATGATTTTCTTAGTACCTTGTTACTAAAACAGGGGAATATCAGTGGTTGCTCATGTTGTTCTATGCCTCATGAATAAAATAATTTAAGAATAATGTAAAATGGAAGCTCCCAACGATTTTATTAGATTAGCATTTAAAAGAAAAATCTTAGGCAGAGAATTAAGAAAACCTCAGCAGTTGCCTGAAAGAGGAGAATACAGGAAAAGAAGAAAAAAGTGCCATTCTACAAGCTGGCGTGGAGGTGAGACACATAGCAGACAAGGGACCATGGTGGTAAGAGAAACATTAGAGAAAGGAAAAGGTTCAAATGTTGGGAAGAACAACCAAAGCCAGGAAAACTTATTAGAAAAGACAAAGGATAAAGATGTTCTCTTTCCTGCACAGACTTCTCTGCTACAAGGCTGAAAAACCCAACTCTTTTTATGTTCAGAAACTGCTGTCCTGTAACATCCTGCCCTACAGGCTGGAATTCTGAAGCAGAATAATACCGTGTTATTTTTCTTTCCAGGTGGATGATCTGTTCCAGCTAGAGTTAACTCTCCACCCACACCAAAGATGTTAAAATCCTGAGCAGGAATACTTTTACCCTAACAATGGGTTCTGTTAGTAATGTGATAGAGTAATTTAAAAATCTTAAGCATTTTTATAAGGCATTTAATAGGAAAGCTTTAGTCTATATAGAAAATGATAAAATAGTACAACCAACTTTCTTTCATTTTTAAACTAACATTAAAATATTTTAATAATTCATCAAAAGTGTTTTATGCACACAGTTATAAAAATGTATGTATTGTGTATGATTTTTGAATGTATCTAATACATATCAATACCTAAAATGTTACCAAGAAAGCAACTCTCCGGAACACCTCTCCATTGCTGGTGGGAGTGAAAACTTGCACAGCAATTTTGTATATCAGTATGGCAGTTCCTCAAAAAGCTGGGGGTCAATATCCCCAATGATGCAGCAATACCAGTATTGGGCATTTACTCAAAGGATTCACATTCTTACCCCAAGGGCATTAGGTCAACTATGCTCTTAGCAGTATTATTTGTAATAGCCAGAACCTGGAAACAACCTAGATGCCCCTCAAATGAAGAATGGATTAACAAATTGTGGCATATTTACACAATAGAGTATTACCAAGCAGTAAAAAGAAATAAAAAAAGGAAGAAAAGAAGAAAGAAAGAAAAAAAAGAAAGAAAGAAAGAAAGAAAGAAAGAAAGAAAGAAAGAAAGAAAGAAAGAAAATGACTTCCTGAAATTTGCAGGCAAATGGATGGATGGATGGATCTGTAGAGTAATACAGACCCAGAAAGTCAGACATGGTATGTCCTTACCCATAGATTTTATAAATAAAGCAAAGTATAACCACTCTAAAATACAGAGAGAGAGAGAGAGAGAGAGAGAGAGAGAGAGAGAGAGAGAGAGAGAGAGAGAGAGGTAGATAACAGGAGAAAGTTAAGAGAGGCATCCATAGTTCCACCTGGGAAAGGAAAATTACAATCATAAGGGGCAGGGGAGGAGCAATGGGAGGTGACAAGAAAACATGGAGAATGGAATTACAGCAAGAGAAGAGAAACAGAGAGAGAGCAAAGAAGTGTATATACTAACAGAGGAAGTCATTGTGGGATTAGAGAGAAGTCTGATCCTAGAGAACACCCTAGAGCCCACAAGATAAACTCAGCTAGGACTCCAAGCAATAGTGCAGAGGGTACTTAAACTGGTCTTTCCCTACCTAATTGCCATTATGGAACCTTCATTCAGCAGCTGATTGAGGCAGATAAAGAGATCCATAACTAAAACTAGGCTGAGCTACTACTGGTCTAGCTAAGGCGAAGGAGGAGAGGTTTGCATGAGTGAAGGGATCAGGACCGTGATGGGGAGACCAATGGAGTAGGCAGTCCTGTGCTGTTGGGATCTCACAAAGTGCAGGCTCTGAAACAACAGTTGACAAAAATTCATGTAACAGATCTGGACCCTCTGAATGTAGATGAAAGGCATGGGCAGTTTCTGAAACCTCATGCAGTTTGTAGGTCCTCTAGCGTTAGAACCAGAATTTATTTGGACCATAGTCTATCCGGGGTCCAAGAACTGTCTCCTGAAAGGCCAGACCTGTCAGGTAAACACCTGTATCATCCTCAATATTCAGGGTAGTCGCTTGGTTCTTCTTCAACTGGATTTGACAGACTGAATTGACTGACCTTCGGATTTCTTGCCTTTTTAGGGAAGTGAAAGCAAGTTGGGGAGGGTTGGCTAAGAGAGAACTGGGAGAAGGGGCAGGAAAGGAAGCAGGGAATTTTTTTTTCTTTATTATGAATAAAGAAGTCACATTTTCTATCCGTGTATATCCTTATTCAAGGTCCCTTCCCCGTCCCACCATATCAGGTCACTCTCTCTCCTCCACATCTCCCCATCTCCTCCCCAGCATGGGCAGGAGGTTCCAAGGTCCCAAGGTCCCACTATCCCAATATTGCTCAGTTCAGCCTCCACTCCTGACAAATCCAGTTTTCTCCCCCCCCCCCCCCGACATCAAGACTGAGTCAGATGTTCCTCTAGGGGGAGTGGAATTCAAGGTGTCAGTCTAAGGTGTTTCAGATCCCAAACTGTTCAGTGGAAAAAAAAGTGTTTTGTTTTTTTTTTTTTTGTTAAATAAATAAATAAAAAGAATTGAGACACAGGACTAGTACTGTAAGAATTGGTAAGTATCTAAGGATTTCTTTTTATTTTATTTTATTTTTGGCTGTGTTTTGCTAAGTGAAACTTGTTGATACTTTGTAATTATGTGGCTCTTCCTTAAAAAAAGACATTTTCATTCAAAAATATGAAGTAGAGGAAAATATCATTTTGGAAATATAAGAAAACTTTTCACATTTATACACTATAGATAAATTTAATGAACCTATGAATTCAATATAATAAAAAATAAAACTCCTTTCAAAAGTTGAAAAGAAGTCTATATTTTCTAATATTTTACTTATATTTAAATAGTCTCTTCTGTATCCTACATTCTCTATGAAATTAATTTCTTGATAATAATAATCAAAACTGTTAAACTAAATTCTTCAAAAATATCATAACTAAATTTTATACTGTTTCCAATCTCATGTTTTTGCTAGGAATCCAAGAACAGCAACAACAACAACAAACCCTAGTAATAGGATTTTTTTTTTTGTAAAATTGCCTCATGGATTATTTTCATGAGTCTCATTTTTATTTGCAAATTAGTTCTGTTAATTTTTTTTGTTCCCATAGCAAAATACTGACTTTCCGAAAAATGAGTACTCTTCTGCAATTATTAGTTTATGAAATTTTCATAAACTTTTATTTATCCAAATTAACTAGCAGAGTGTTTTTCACTTGCATGGTCTAAACATGATTTCCTTGATAATGCTGCAGAGAATGTTAGCATCATTAGGAGAGGTTGTTGTGGAAATATTCAACGACTCTCTGGGTTTGAGGTCTCCTGCTCCTCCGTGGTTTGGGAAAGGGCAAGATTCATACCAGGTACACTCTGGCTAAAACCCCAGACCCTGGGAGCTGCAAGGCCTGGAATCAACTTGTTATTAACCTGATGCAATATTAAATTACCTTCTAAACATTTGAGTTTATACCAAACACAAAAGTTGCTTTCAATTTTAATCAGCAAAGTCTCTCTTGACAATAAAGAGTGGTACATGAAGAAACTAACAATGCTTGTGGGATCAGTCTTAAAGAAGACATTTATACCATCCCCTTGAAGACTCAGGGAACATGTGAAAGGAAGATTATAAGAGTAAGAATATATGATGAAGGACTATGAGTGCATGATGTTCTAGACTGAATACAGCTATTTATTCAATAACTCAGAACCACAGTGACTACCCTAGTGCTCTTGTGAGGATACCCAGAAAAGATTCTTGACAACAGTTAGGCATGAAAGAGATAGGTGATCATGGAGATTTTTTTTCCTTTTATTATCATTATTATTATTATGAACAAAGAAGTCACACTTTCTAACCTTGTATATCCTTATTCACCCTCCCACCACATCAGGTCATTCTTTCTTCTCCACAAATCCCCATCTCATCCCTAGGCAGGCTGCAGGCAGTCCCATGGTCCCATTGCCCCAATATTGCTTAGTTCAGTCTCCACTCCTGGTAGATGCAGCTTTCTCCCCCCTTCCTCAAGAGTGAGTCGGGTGTTCCTCTAGGGGGAGTGAGATCCAAGGTGTCAGTCCAGGGTGTTTCTGATCCCAAGCTGTTCAGTGGTTGTGGTTTGCAGCTTGGGCATGCTTTGCTTTTTTCTTGTTTGTTTGTTTGTTTGTTTAGAGTCCACTTTAACTGTTACTTTTGAAATATTGTCTATCTATACAATGAAAAAGCATAAGTCATTGTCCTCATTTGTATATCCTATGCTAAATCTACCACGCTTGATTATTTCAATCATATAGATGACCTTCATTAAATAGAGCAGGTTACCACATAAAATTTATAGACATAAATGTGAGAAACATTTGAATGGAAGAGGGTATATGCAAATGTGTGTCAGAGGTATGGGATAAGGTAGGTAGTAGGAATGATCAATATATATGGTATACATATCTGAAATTATAGAATAAAATTTAACCAAAAATATGAGGGCATTAACCTAATTATACACTTATTTTAATAACATTAAATCAGAGCTATATTTGTTTTGCACATGGAGATACAATAATTACAAATAATCAATTACTACTTATTAGCAGTTTAACATTTTCCAAACTTTATATTATATAGCTCCCAAAATATTAATTCAAATACTGAACAGAAATCGGTTTCATAGAAACAGTTTAGAAAGGGCAACTTTACCTAAAATTATACTTACAAAGGGGATCCTGTTACAATGGAAAGCACCCTTAATCACATTGTAGACAGACACAGTCAAAAGGATCCCTGCCAGCTCAAGGCCAACCTGGTCTGCTTGTAAAAATCCTATCTGAAAGAAATAAATGTAAAAATCAAAAAGGATAAGTAGAAAGGTGGTTCAAAAAAAGCATATAAAATATTCTCAAAATCTCAAGGATGAAAAAAAAAGATGAAATGGTAATGTAGTTGATTTAGTAAACTCCTAAAACACAAAGTGCATTTTGCCTGTGTCACATGCACTGTGGATTTTTGTTTATGAGCATTTCAGAAGTTTCTATATGTGACATTTAGGGGTGTTAAACTGTGGGTATGTGTACCTGAGATCATCTCAGGCTTAACATAGCCTTAGTCTATGGCTACTATTCTGATAACAAAAGGTTTGATACAAAAGACTAAAACAAGCTTGGTAAGTGGGAAGCAATGGATGGACATTCATTTCAGAAGCAAAAGATCATCTTTGACCACCTAAAGGTAGAAAGGGCAAAATTATTATGCTACAGTTATTCTGTGGGAGCACTCTACACTAACTTTGCAGGCATGGGAAAAATATATTTTCTCTAGGTAAAGCTATGTGATTTTTGATAGTTTGTAAAAATACATGAAACCATTCTAGGCAGACAATAGAAAACACATTCTTTTTAACAAAATGGCAAGATAAATTCAGTGATGAAATACTATTCAACAAAACAACAAAGAGTATTAAAATACTTCAAATGTGATATAACATTATCCTCATTTTTATTTAAATTTTTTTTCTGGTAAATGTCTTTTTTAATTTTTTTTTCTCTTTGAGAATTTTTAATGTCTTCATATCAATACACTCACCACTGTTTTCCTTCCCTCTTCACTCTTCTTCCAGTTTTTTTTTCCCACTCCTATTCCACACCTCCATTTCTCAGAGAAAGTAAGGGCTCCCAGGGTAAGTCAATGCAGTATAAACTAGACTTTTTCTATAACCAAATGGATGACCACCATCATTGTCATCATAGAACCTCCATCCCACAACTGTTGGAAGTAGATGCAGAGATCCATGATGTAATTTTACTAGACTATGATTTAGGAAATTTATTTAACATGCTATAAAGTCTGATATTGTCTTTAATACTTGGGGTTTTTGTTACTGTCTTCTCTCTTATAGATTGTTTACACTGAAGTATAGAATGGAAAAATGTGTCTTTTATATGAAGAATCTTTTAAAAGTGTGCCATATTTACTGTTCTATTACAATGATAAGACGCCATAACCAAGGAAACATAGGTGAAAGAGTTCATATGGGGTTCTGTAACATGAATTCCAATTGTACCTAAAGAGACTCAGAGCCAGATATCAGGGAAAGGCTGAAATATTCAAGGGAGGAAACACCAGAAACAAATCTCATCCAGCTATTTTCCAACTTCCTCACCCTTACTCTTGGTCACTTCTATCTCTCTGATGTTTTCTGAAACCTGCCTTAAATACCCTTGTCACAAGCTGTATCTCATTCAGGTTAGGATTAAAGGTGAAAGCTACTCTATTTGGTAATCAGCCTTGAAAGTTCTATGTCTCTGGAGTTATGGGATTAATGGTTTATTTACGTCACCACTCCCAGGCTTTCTCTGTGCTGGGATTAAAGGTGTATGCCCTTGAAGCCTACCTGTTTGACTTTGTACTCAAAGCTGAAGAACTTCCTGAACTGTCTGGCTAGTTTTTGACTGTGGGTTTATCTCTCGATATTCCAGGTTTTATTAAGTACATAACATATAACCACAGGACTCACAGTTCAAGAGTTAGAGTTCATGACGATCATAGTGAGAAACATTGCAATGGCCAGGTATGCACTGAGTTGGAAGGACACAGAATTATTTAGGATTTAGAAGCCTCAAAGCCCACCCTCCCAGTTGCACACCTCCACTAACAAGGGTACACTTCTCTAATTCTTCCCAATCAGTTCTAACAACTTGGGATTAATTCTTTTTAATATGTGAAGAAATGTTAAAGTAAAGCACAATAACACTAATAATGTTATATGCCTTTGTTACTTCTTCATCCAGTAATAAATGAAATTTAAAACATAAATGAATTACAGGCTGTTTACATGGTCAGGTGTTAATATTCCTTTTTGTAGAGAAAGAACAACATGCTTATGTAGGAGTAACATTAGTCTAAGATTATTAGGTTAACATAATTTACATGATTTAAAGACAGGCACAGTGTGAAATGCCCAAATGTGGCTATAAAAAAAGGAGAGATGCACATATGGATATTAAATGCATAGTCAGCTATGTCTTCCTGCAGTGGAGAGCAAGTGCATCACCTTTGCCTACAGGTGAGGCCTCTTTGCAATATAGATCTGAAATTCACCTATGACAATCAAGGCTTCAGAATTGATGTGTGGCTGAAGGCAGCTTAAGATCAGGGTGCATATAGGCAGTATCTCTCTCCTGTTTCCTGTTTGTCCTTGGACACAGAACCTGAGCTGATCTGCTGAGTTTCAGCATGTGGACCTGTCTGGCCTTCTAGGAACTGCACATCTGTTTAATCTCTGTATCTGTGAGTGTTTCCCCATATGTAGGGAGCCGGGAGCCCGGTCAAGCAGGAAAGACGGTGCCGGTTTCCGGTACCAAGGCGCGGCCGAGGCGATAAACAACGCTTCTGCGCATGTCCCCCGGTAAGTTTCCACTCTGTGAGCCAAGCCCTCTGACCCTGCGTCATGTCAGGCGAGAGTCTGCAACCAATCAGAAGGGGAGACGTAAGAGGCTAG
>PVIH01013794.1:0-26820 GCA_004025045.1 Sigmodon hispidus
ACAACCTAGATGTCCCTCAACTGAAGAATGGATTAACAAACTGTGGTACATCTACACAATGGAATACTACTCAGCAGTAAGAAAAAATGATATCCTAAAATTCACAGGCAAATGGATGGATTTGGAGAATATCCTCCTGAGCAAGGTATCACAAACTCAGAGAGATAAGCAGGGGATGTACTCACTCACTAGTGGTCTCCAAACAAACAAGAAAAAAAGCCAAACATTCCCAAGCGGCAAATTACAACCACTGAACAGCTTGGGATCAGAAACACCCTGGACTGACCCTTCGAACACCACTCCAACTATAGGAACACCTGACTCACTCTTGAGGGAGGGGGGACAAAACTGGATTTGGCCAGGAGTGGAGACTGATCCAAGCATTATTGGGTCAGTGGGACCATAGGACTGTCTGCTCTCTTCCCAGGGAGGGGATGGGGAGTTGCAGAGAAGAAAAATGACGAGATGTGGTGGGATGGGGAAGGGACCTTGAATAAGGATATATAGGGATGGAAAAAAAATTCAGAGGGAAAGCTGAACACAAAGTAAATATATGTGTAGCAATCTTATTTGCATTACCACCCTTGATAAGCCATGCTTATGATTCTTATCCTCTTTATAGTTATTGTTAACTTTTCCACATTTTAAATTCATTTTACTGTTTTTTTGATAAATACAAAGTAAAGAAGGAAAAAAATTAAAAAAAAATAAAAATGCCATTTGGTAACTAAAGTTATGTTTCAAAATCAAGTACTATTTTATACACAGCTATAATAAATTGTCTAAATGAAGTAACTGATTTATTTGACATGCTACATTATTTCTAAAATTTCTGGATTGAAAACCATGTCTTTGAAAGATGAAAAAGTGAAAAATCCAGCATTGAGAATAACACAGAGAAACATTTAAGGGAGTGGGGTAAAGAAGAGGTTGATTGATACATGTGACATGGGAGCATCAGGGACATATATCTGGGGGAGAGGAAGAAGACCAGTGAGAAGGTATCCAGGAAAATGAGAAAGGAAATGAGGAGGAGAAGAATAAGAGCAAAATATAATAATAACATACACACAAAAATAATGAAGCCTATTTTGTTATATGTTCATTAGAAAACTAACAGTAAAATTAGACATGTACATTACCTGAAGGCCACAGTAGAAATAATTTCAGCAAGTTTCTAGCCAAACATTCAATGCGTTTCTGTACATCCTTGCACATGGTCTTTAAGTGTCAGATTCATTCTTAAAATCAAGAACTACATTCTTCTTTGCTTCTGTCAAACAACAAAAATAAAGGGTCTTTGCAATAACATTTAATAGCACTAAGATAAAGTCTAATGTAGGAAATCAGATTCTCTGAGGAGCATACATTATTTACAAATAAAACCAAAAATATTGTGAGCAAAGAAAGGTGGCTACTAGAACGATAACTGACAAAAAATGTATTTTAATTTTAATTTTTTATTATTTTATACATGTGTGTTTATCTCTTTATTTATTTATTATTGTTTTTCTGTTTGGTTTACAATATATGCCAAATTTAAATGCAAAATACACATTATTTAGGCTTTTACTTTTGACTTAAGATATAATCAATGCAAACAATATAATAGCATATTATACATAAAAACACTATTAAATGAATTCATAATCACTAAGTAAGATTAGATTTTATCAAATTATATCTCTGTGTCTACATATTAAGACCATATGATCACACTGGCACAAGGATACAAGCACACAGAACACAAACCAGTTTTAACAATTGTGCAGCGAACTGTGGCCAATCCCCAATTGCCAAACATTGCCTAGCAATGAAAGCAATGCTAAGACCAGAAAGAGAACAAGATCATGGAAGGAGAAGCATCACAGAGAAGCAAGCCCACAGGTATATCTTTTTCCCATAAGGAATTTGTGGATTGTCAAGCAGCAAGAGAGCCTTATGAATTCAGCATGAGTGAGAATACAGGAAGTGAAAGGCTAAGGAACCCCTAAGTAGTCTTACAATAGTGTAAAGCACAAGATGAAAACTGTAGCATAAGCCTTACTAATTTATGTGAAACTAATCTAATTCTTATAGTTGTATTTGTGATCCTTGATGACCTTGGAGCAACGACTGAGTTAGAAATATAAAAACTGTTTAGTATAAATCAACAAAATCTGTCTTACATTAGAAAATCCACTCTTACCTCCCTGATAGAACAAAAGATAAATTCTTGCCCAGGAGGGTAACACTGAGAACTCTAAGCTAGCTTTATAATGTCCCACACACAATGCCTTGCTTTCAACAAAATGTAATTTAAAAACATAATATAGAATAGAACAACAGCTAAGAGACAGAGAGAACAAAACAGGAAGTCCTCAAAAAAAACATGGCATTGCAGTCATTACATACCATGTTTAAGTATTAAGAACAATATATAATATTAAAATTACTAAATTACTAAAAATTACAATATAAGAAACAATGTGTGTTTTTATTTCTGATTATAAAATTTGCATTATTAAAGATGAGATGTCAGAGATGTTTAACAGTACATTAAAGGAAAGAGACTGATAGTTAACAAGAAGATAAGAGGTAACTGAAAAGCAATGGTTAGAAAGACAAAAATAGGAAATGAGCAATACAAAAACATCAGAAAGGTAGCTCAGTTCCCAGAGGGAGAGAAAAGGGTAGACACCTT
This sequence comes from Sigmodon hispidus, assembly GCA_004025045.1. Classification (NCBI taxonomy): domain Eukaryota; kingdom Metazoa; phylum Chordata; class Mammalia; order Rodentia; family Cricetidae; genus Sigmodon; species Sigmodon hispidus. The sequence continues at coordinate 2,684 of PVIH01013794.1, forward strand.
AAAAAAGACATTTATTCAAATGAACAGATAATTGTTAAGAATTGACAAGTTTGATGAAAATAATCACATATACAAGAATGACAAAGTTAAACACAAAGATGTGTGTGTAAATCAGAATCATATTATATTTTTAACTTAAGGAAAACAATGGAAAGTCTAAGCCTAGTATAATTAAAATACAGACCATGCCAAATACCATTACCTGGATGAGAGAAAAAAAATTACAGGAAACTGTCTCTTATGCATGTGACATAAATTTTCTCTGTCCTACAAAACTATAAAGGAAAAAAGAGTAAGATGCTAGAGTAAAGCTTCAGGTCACCAGGAATAGAGACCCCACCATGTGCTTGGAAATTGCTAAAAGGAGTCTGTGGAAAAAGAGAAGTATGGTCAGGGAAGAAATGAATTTTTGATTCATGGTAACAGTTTTGACAGAACTTAATTTCTTACACATAGTATATTTTTAAAAGCAATAGAATAAGAAGAAGGGTGGTGGCACACCTTTAATCCCAGCACTTGGAAGGCAGAGGCTGGTGGATCTCTGTGAGTTCAAGACCAGCTTGGTCTGCAAAGTGAGTACCAAGACAGCTAGAGCTGTTACATGGAGAAATACTGTCTCAAAAAAAAAAAAAAATGAGGGTGGGTAGGTAAAGTTAGTATCTCTGCAAGAAAAACAGGAGCTAACTCAAATAGTATATAAGATTCTATAACCATTCCTCTTTAATGGAAAGATATCCCATGTTCCTAGATAGGTAGGGTCAACATAGTGAAATTGGCAGTCTTACCAGAAGCAATCTACAGATTCAATGCAATTCCCATCAAAATCCCAACGCATTTTTTTACAGACCTTGTAAGAACAATACTCAATTTCATTAGGAATAACAGGAAAGCCAGGATTGTGAAAACAATTTTGCTCAACAAGAGAACCTCAGGAAGCATCACCATCCCTGACTTCAAGTTATACTATAGAGCTACAGTATGGTACTGGCATAAAAACAGACTCATGGATCAATGGAATTGAATTGAAGATCCTGACATAAATCCAAAAACCTATGAACACCTGATCTTTGACAAAGAGGTCAAAAACATTCAATGGAAAAAAATGTTTCAGGTGGTATTGGCAAAACTGTATGGTAGTGTTAAGAAAAATGCAAATAGATCCAAACCTATCACCCTACACAAAACTCAAATCCAAGTAGATCAAATACCTCAACACAAACCCAGCCACACTGAACCTGATAGAAAAGAAAGTGGGAAATACACTCCTATGCACAGGTGACCACTTCCTAAATAAAACACCAGTGGCACAGACACTAAGAACAACAATCAATAAGTGGGACCTCCTGAAACTGAGAAGCTTCTGTAAGGCCAAGGACACAGTCAATAACACAAAATGACAGCCTACACAACGGAAGAAGATTTTCACCAACCCTACAAGTGACAGAGGACTGATCTCTAAAATATATAGAGAACACAAGAAACTAGAGCCCAAAGCCCTAATAACCCAATCAAAAAAATGGGGTTCAGAACTAAAAAGGGAATTCTCAGCAGAATTACAAATGGCTGAAAGGCACTTGAAAAAGTGCTCAACATCTTTAGCCATCAGAGAAATGCAAATCAAAACAACTTTGAGATACCACTTTATACCTGTCAGAATGGCTAAGATTAAAGACACAGATAACAGCCTATACAGGAAAGGATGCAGAGCAAGGAGAATACTCCTCCATTGTTGGTGGGAGTGTAAGCTTGTTCAGCCACTCTGGAATGCAGTATGGCCGTTTCTCAGAAAACTGGAATTCAATCTCCCCAAGGATTCAGCAATATCACTATCGGGCATATACCCTAAAGATGTTCATTCACACCCTAAAACCATTAGCTCAACAATGTTCACAGCAGCATTATTAATAATAGCAAGAACCTGGAAACAACCTAGATGCCCCTGAACTGAAGAATGGATTAACAAACTGTGGTACATCTACACAATGGAGTACTACTCAGCAGTAAGAAAAAATGATATCCTAAAATTCGCAGACAAATAGATGGATTTGGAGAATATTCTCCTGAGCGGGGTATCTCAAACCCAGAAAGGTAAGCAGGGGATGTACTCACTCAATAGTCGACTTTCAATAAAAACCAAGAACACCCAAGCTGCAAACCACAATCACTGAACAGCCTGGAATCTGAAGCACCTTGGACTGACATTTTGGAGCCCATTTTCTCCAAAGGAACATCTGATGCAGTCTTGATTTTAGGATGAGGAACTCAGACTTGCCTGGAGTGGTTGCTGAACTAATTCACCTTGAGACCTCTTGCCTTTTCTGGGGAGAGGATGGGGGATGCAGAAAAGAGACCAGGAGAGGTTAGGAGAGGGAAGGAAATTTGAACATGGGAATACATGGATAAAAAATGAGACTTTATTCTATCAAAATAAAGGAAAAAAACAAACAAAGCCACCTGCTACCATTATTTCTTTTTCTATGCTTGTCATTTCTTCTAATATGAAAATAACAAAAGAGAGGAAAAAGAAAAAAGCATTTAACTTACCCTTCTCACTAAGCTTTCTGGGGCATATGTTGTCTCCAACAAGCTCCAGGTGATACTTCAGTAGGTGAATACCCTGCTTTTTGCATTTGTTTTCTTTGATTTATCTCAGTCACATTTAAAGCTACGGCACTGGATTCACTTCACTTGGACATGTTTTTCCTCAGATGATATCTCCTTTTCTTTATCTCCTTTTTTCCTTCTGCTCATTTTCCTTTTTCTGTCATTTTCTGAGCAGTCTACACATGATTGTGCATAATCTCTTCTACCCCTTCAGCTTCAGTTACCACTTAATGATTGCAAGTTCTTAAATCTCTATAGCAACTGGAATATATTTTGCAATCAGAATCCTGTTTCACAGATGAGACTTTGCATTGAGATTCATTGAAAACTTGTTTAACGGGTTTGAGAATTCTCCATAGCTGGTAGAGAAAAAATACATATATGTCTCGTAGGAAAAGAAGATGATATCAATACTGATCTAAGTTTTGTAGAGATACAACTTGATTTTGATCTCAGTTCTCTGAATTAATACATCCTCTTTAATAAGGTATTTCACCCTAGTTCCAATATTAAAAAATAAAGATGTAATTCATTTCTCCATCTGCTAAAAATAAACACAGTAATTTATATAAACATCAAGTGTGAATATGCCTCATGATAACATTTAGTTCTCTAGAATGCTAGTAAGTAGCGATTCTTTATTACACATGAAAAATGCATATTTTACATGCATTTTATCAATCATTATCAGATAAAAACAACGCAAGAGAAGCTATTATACTCATTCTCTTTTTCTTTTTTTTTCTCTCTATAATATATTCACAACTACTAAGAAGTCTCCTACACTTAAAATATCAGTGTTTGGCTTTCCACCATCATTGACTTGGTATTTCTTGGTCAGTTTAAACAGCTATGACATGTTATTTGTTTCTTTTTATATACTCCTAGTGTATCCTTAGCTGAGTTTCCAATGCTGTAGATTGTGTTTATTTTACCTGTATTGTGTTTCTACCTCCTATATTGCCCAATTCACTAATTCACATATAAAAAACAATCTTTGTAAATCCCTATCATGCTATTGGAAATTCCCTCCATTTAAACCAATTCAATAACTTCTTCTGTGCTGGCTTTAGGCAAACTCATACTTTAGCCATACAGCATCTCTGACTGTCTTCAGAAGTCTGCAAGTTCAATTCTCCTATCTCCTGACTCATTCAATATTCTTGTCAGATTCATGCATGGATCTGTGCTTTGTTCCTACAGCTTCTCCAACTAAAGTTCACTTCTTGCTTTATCAACTAGATAAATCCCTATCAATACTTCCTCTACTGCCCCTTTTTTAGCCAAGGTTACATTGACTTCATTAAGCTGAGTTATTTTCTATTTATCAGTTTCTGATTGTTTTATACCTGTGCTAATACATTTTTATTATATATTTAATTCCAAGTCACTGTTTTTCATTTTATATACCAAAATATAAGTGAAATATGAAAGGAACAATGTTCACTGGACAATGGAATGCACCCTAGAATGACCAGCAGGAAGAATAAGATATGCCTGTTTGGGTACGGCCCCCTCTTCTCAGGGAAAAACCAAGAAGTGGCTTCTATGAACAGGGTAAATGTGTTTATTGTGACAAGGAAGGAGAGCATGGTACTGCACCTGTTAGTAACAAAAGCTCCCAAACGGCTGCTGTCTTCATGACCTTTATGGCAAGCTATTTTCTAGACACATGGACTTTTAAAACCAAAAATTCACATTTGGTTTTTGCCTCCTGTATACCAGAGATTGAAAAAGATAAGAATGCACTAATAAAGGTCTGAATAATATTTAATAGGGTACAGGTGTAACAATATAAAGTCACTATGAGAGGCTACTAACCAAAAATTTATGGCAATGTTTTGTAGGATATGATCCCTGCAGATGTCTAAAGGAGGACTTCTGTACTATTGTGTACAAGGAGAGGAGAGGAGGGGTGAGGAGAGGAGAGGAGAAGTGGAGCAGAGGGGATGGGAGAGGAGAGGAGAGGAGAGAAGAAAAGAAGAGGGGGAAAGAAGGAAAGAAAATGATGCTGGAGGGGCGTGGCTAATTTCTCATAGACTGCCAGAATCTCTTGAAGAGATGAATACATGAACTCTTGGTGAGGTGACAAAACCCTGCTCTCACCTGGTGGACTAACCTGAAGAGTATTCAGAAAGGCTGGGTCCCTGGCAAGGGTACTGTGGACAGGGTGAAGAGCAGAATCTCACCAGGCTTTCCTCACTATATTTTTATTCCTAGGCACTCTGAGTACTTCTCCATACTGAACCTTGTCCAAACACTGTCTCAAAGACACACAGCCAAATTCTCCCAGGAACTGAACAGAGGAATTTCCTAAGAGGAATTTATTTAAAATGAGGTCTTAAGGGCTGATGTAAACAACATGTTCCCTTGGGCTTTCACTTATGATGGCAGCTTTTTGCATTATGCTCATAAGCACCTACTAAAATCTCTAAATCTCTTTTGATTTCAAACTCTACTAAAAAGGAGAAAGCTTAAATGAGTACATATAATTGAAACAGATAATAATTCACCAGGAATATGCCTATTTTTCATATAATGAGACATTACTCTGTCACTGCCACTGTTAATCCAATAATAGAAGAAAGATAAATCCTTTCTGTTTGCCAAGTAATTAGTACATTTCCCCTATGTTGATCAATATGCAAGACTTAACAAGAAGAACTTAAATTAAAATTAAATTATTTTTTTAATGGAAATAAAATTATGTCACTGCCCCTCCGTCTTTGCTTTCCAGTGCCTCCCAGTTGCCCTCCCACAAACCCCTCCTATGCTATCCCATTCACAAAGTGGTGGCCTATTTTTCTTTGATTATGTTTATTGCATGTATATATGAACAAATACATATATATACAGTATGCTGAGTCCATTTTTGTTGCTTGTGTATGTACAGTTTCAAGGCTGATATTCTTCATTAGATAACCATTAAGTTATTTTTAAAGTCTAAATTAATTCCATCTTTTAACACAAATTATTTGATATGTTAGGTGTCGTGCTACATGCTTGTAACTATGATGGTTGAGAAGCTGAGTCATGAGAATTGAAAGGCCAAAGCCAACCTGGCTCTATTGAGACTTTGTCTCAATAGAAAATAAACAAATTCATGTGGTGTACTTTAAGTGGATTATAAGTAAGCTTATAAAACTGGTATATTAGCTAGATATCCTAGCAAATCCTCCTCCTTCTAGCACTAAGAATGGTCTCCTTCATCTATTGCCGGTTGCCACACATTCAGATTGTTTACTTTATTTCAGTATTTTACTTCAGGCTTCAGTTATATGAGCAGGTTCAACATGTATTCACATTTAACCATATAGATTTTACAGAAGACCACACAGGAAGATGTATGTGGAATTGAAACAAGCCCTGTCCACCTAAGAACATTCCTAAAGCATGCTGATTAAAAATAACTTTCAGACAATTCTAGCTCTCGGACAGATAACAAGAAAAAAATATTGCTGTGAGACTTGAGCAAATTTTAAACACATAAGTAGCATTCACTTTAATAAGCTGTCAAATTTGGGCATGCTTATCATATATTACTAAATTAAAAGAGATATCTGAAATCACAAGTCATCTTCACCCAGTAGAATCATGAAAGTAAAACATAATAATAATATCTTATGTCAACCAGATCATGGGACAAATCAAACACTCATACGTTAATACTGAGGATGCCAAATTTATACAATTCTGAAAATCACTTTGGTAGCTTGCTACAAAGTTAAATATACATTTAGTACTCAGCTCAGCAACTCAATTCATTGGTAGTAAAGAAATAAAAACTTTTCTCCAAACAAAGACCTGCAAGATAACTATTCACATTTAAAGTAAACAAATTCTTTGAAAAAGGATGCATTGACCTATAAATGCACCAATTGGTAGTGTTTCTTTTATACCCATCTAAGGGAATAACAAGCAGAATGTAAAATATTAAGAAATGTAACTACATTCTTTTTTTTCTTTCTTTTTTTATTATGAATAAAGTCACATTTTCTATCCGTGAATATCCTTATTTAAGGTTCTTTCCCCCTCCCACCCCCTCCAGTCGCTCTCTCTTCTCTACATCTCTTCACCTCCTCCCCAGCAAGGACAGGAGGTCCCAAGGTCCCAATATTGCACAGTTCAGCATCCACTCCTGGCAGATCCAGTTTCCTCTCCCCCAACATCAAGACTGAGTCAGGTGTTCCACTAGAAGGAGTGGGATCCAAGGTGTCAGTCCAAGGTGTTTCAGATCCCAAGCTGTTCAGTGGTTGTGGTTTGCAGCTTGGACATGCTTTGCTTTTTGCTTTTCTGTTTAGAGTCCACTAATGAGTGAGCACATCCCCTGCTTATCTTTTTGGGTTTGAGATACCTCACTCAGGAGGATATACTCCAAATCCATCCATTTGCCTGCAAATTTTAGGATATCGTTTTTTTTCTTACTGCTGAGTAGTACTCCATTGTGTAGATGTACCACAGTTTGTTAATCCATTCTTCAGGTAGTTTGTCAGGGGAAAGGGTGTCAGCAAGTTTGCAGTTGGGCAGAAAGTGTGCAGAGAAAGCAGATACAATTGCTATATTAGTGCTATTAAGAAGAAAACTCCAACTGTTCACTGGGGCAATATGAAGGTGCCCTGAAGACAAAACCTTACACATCCAAAGCTGCAACTTTTGAGAATGCTAATTCATTTAAAAGAAGAGAGCCTGAACTCTGAAACAAGCTTGTAGAAAAGCATTTGCCTATGTTCAGGTTTCAAGGTTCATAGGAGCTATTACACGCTTATTCGAATCAGGAGAGACTATACCTCAAGCTGAGAGCAGAATGAGGCAGTACTATCCACATAATACTGTCTTTCTAAATGAAAGGCGAAATGGAAAAACTATACTCATAGAAACTTTCTCCAAAGTTCTAGAAAGTTACTGAGGCCAGGCAATATGTGGTGGTGAAGAAGACCCTTCACAGAGTCTTAGAAAAGCCATTCCTTGAAGCTGTGAAAGCAAAGGCCAAACAGTAAATGGAAAGTCAACTCTTTCCTTTATCCTGTGAAATTTAGTTGATCGCTTTTTAGAATACTTTTAGGCTCTTGCAAGTTGTCTTGGTTCTTTCAACCTTTTTCTCTGACATATCTTGTCTTTATTTTGGAAGGGTTAGCCTTTTGATGACTGTGGTGCTTCCTCTGAAAAAACTGAAAAGCCCCTCTCCAGACCCTCATTCTAATATAATGTGTACTGCCTCGTTCCATGTGGTTGCCTCATCAGAGATATGGAGTCTTTGTCCTGAGCTTAAGGAAGTTTATATCCCTGGAACATTTGGTGATATTTCAGAATGAAGGTCAAACACTGTCTATCTTATGAGCCCTTTTTCTTTCTTTGACTGGGCCCTGCAACTTTCAGTTACCAAAACAATAGGAGTCAATCATGTGTGATTTGATGAATTAGTGACTGACCCAGACCTAAATAGCTAGGTTAGGCACTCATTTCTCATAAGTCAATTAAAGAAACACAAAAACAATGGAAAGCAAAAAAGAAAATATATTCAGTTTGGCCCTATTGTGAAGGATTAGAAAGTCACAGAGATCCATGCCAGGAACTAAAACCTGAAATAGAAGCAATAAAAAAGGCACAAAATGGAGCCAAGATTGAAATAGAAAACCTGAATAAAAAAGCTGGAGCCACAGATACAAGCATAACCAACAGAGTTCAAGAGATGGAAGATAGAATCTCTGAAGTGGAAGATTCAGTAGCTCAAATAGATATATCAGTCAAAGAAAATACTAAAACTAAAAAAGCCATAACTCAAAATGTTCAGGAAATCTGGGACACCATGAAAAGACCTAATCTGAGAATAATAGGAATAGAAGAAGGAGAATACCAGCTCAAAGCACAAATAATGTTTTCAATAATATCATATAAAACTTCCCTAACCTGAAGAAGGAAATGCCTATAAAGATACAAGAAGCTTACAGAAAACCAAATAGATATGACCCACAAAAAAAGTCAGCACACCACATTATAATCAAGCCACAAAACATACAGAACAAAGAAAAAATTTTAAGAGCTGCAAAGAAAAGGGCCAACTTACATATAAAGGCAGACCCATCAGAATAACACCTGGCCCTCAATGGGAGTTTGAGATAAAGAGCCAGGCCCTGAAATAGAATATCTTTTAGAGACTAAGATGGGTTTACTAGGTTCTGTCTCTTGAACTCATTCAGGCTGCAAACAGACTATTCTTGATACCATTTATTCTCCTAAAAAATAATCTGGGAACCTTAAATATTGTCTCTATTTCTCACCTTCTCCTTTCTCATAATAAACCTATGGTAATTCTACTTCTTGTTTCCTTCCATGTTTTATTCATTTCATTTTGAATGCTAATAAGTCTTCTTATTTTTCTTCTATGTAATCTTGCCAGTTAGTTTCAGTAAACTTTGAGAAAGCAAGGAACAACCTCTCTTTATCCTTAGCTAGTTTCTTGATGATTTTTTTTTTTTTTTACTTTTTCATCTTGTGATCTCTTGAGTTAGGCCTCATGTGCTTTTTCTTCTATACTGTAAGATAAGGAATGGCAGGATTTGCTTGATGTACTTGGGATTTCCTCTCAGTGAGGCCACATTACCATTATACAGTGATCTCAGTAATTGTGTGGTACTGAATGGCTGAAGATGTCCCCCCACAGTAAAGCTCCTTTAATGCAAATACATCACAAAACACTCATATCAAAAGGAATAAGGCAATTTATAGTAGAGCCAAATATAAGTGACCATGTAGTGACCAGATTTCAGGGGTCAGGAAGATGTTCCAGAGCCCACTCAAGGTAGGGATTCCAAATCCCCTCTGAAGGGTGGAGAAACTCCTGTTTTAAATATTTTTGGTGTCTTGAATCTTCCAGACTGGAGTCAGAGGCAGAGGTAAGACTCTGATTTGTTCATTCTGTGCTCAAGGTGTTTTGTCCCATTGGGACACTGTCATTGTCTTGACTTTTGTGTCTTGGTGTGTGACACTGACACTTGACTTCATAGGACAGACTCCTCCCTCTTGGGTTAAACCTTTCTTGCCTCAACAGGTGAAGATGTTGGCAACAGAAAAGAGGTGGAATCCAATTTCCACCCTGATCTTTTTGGTTTTTTTTTCTTTGCTGTCACTTCCTTGGGGCCACTTCCTGGGAATCTAGGTATATACCTAGTCAGGGATCATCCAGTTGGTCAGTATTTGATTAAATCTGGCTACAAATTTGGCCTTACATTGTGGTAGGCCAAATTTTATTATTCTCAATCAGTGGGATTAATGTAAGGAAAATACTTGGATGTCCCCAGAGAAGATGCTTCCTTTCCTGTTACCAGAATTTGGTCTGGCTATTTGCACAACTGTTGTCTGAAGTGGACTTTGGGACCCATCCCAACCTGGGATAGATAGAATGAAGCACTTTTTCCTTTTCATGCTGTTTTTACATAATATGCCAGCCTCCACAAACAATGGTGTTGAAGACTCTAAATATAACAGACAATGCCCTGTATCGCCACATCTTCTTACTTTAAAGTTTCAAATTGAGTATAAACTTGGGAAGTGACAGCAAAAGAAAAAAATAAACAAATAGGAAAATATAGCTTAAAAAAATACAAAACCAAGAAAAGATGGTTAATCAACAAACATCAAGCTGACTGACAACACTACTTCCACTTGTGCTTTATTATTAACAGTTTTTGGAAATGGGTTTTGACTGAGAAATGAAACTAAATGTCTTTGTTCAGCACCAGGGCAGAGCAGGCCTACACCATAAAAGGAAACTATTTACTGAAGTTTCCAGTGGAGGCAGGGTGGGGGAAAAGTAAAGCTACATTAAACTTTCTCCAAGGATAACTAATCAGAACTCCAGTTATTTTGGAGAATTAAGTGCTATATGTCAAGCTATCTTGAGCTATCTTAACCCCTAAATAGTCATTTGTGTTAGCTTCTCTATTTGACCTAAGAACCTTTTAGCTATGAGATGAGTATTTCAGAAATTACAACCAAACCCCTGACTTTTACCAACTCAAAGGGTAAAAATGCCATCAGGTAGGATCTGAGGACCAAACCAGAGACTTCCTCACTTTGTTGTAGCCTACCTCACTCATGTTTCTGCCAATGTCTTGAGAAGAGAAAATGACTCTTGGGAAGGGAGTTTGAACAAGGAGATACATGGATAAAAAAGAGACTTTATTCATAATAAAAAAATTAAAAATAAAAAAGAAGAAAAAAGAAAAGTGAAGTGGTTTTTTATATTCACTGTCTTGTAACTGAAAGCTTCATTGAACTTCTATGTTGGAACACAACATTTGCAGCAATCTGAATCTGTCCTGGGCCATGCTAACTTATATTTAGGTACATAATAAATTATCTTATTCCCTTTGAGGTAAGAGCATTTGTTTTGTTTAGTTGGGATTTGTTGTTTGTTTGTTTTGCATCATCAGAGCTGTACTGTGCAAAGAAGTCTTTGTCTACTTCATGAAGCACAGTAGTGTGGTCCTTCCATGTATAGTCAGTGTTGTCTCACTCTCTAAAACCACAGGTGTAGAAGACAGATCCTATTTCTTCTTGGATCATATATAGAATATGCCTGCAAAAGCATAGAAGCACTTGGCAAAGAGAAAAAAAAAAAAAATCATTCAGGAATCAGGGAAAGAGCATGGAAAATGTGAAATTTTCTCCTTTGTTCAATTAAGGTTCACTAGAATTATCTGGGAAGAGTAAATAGAGGGTAAAAATGTATATATGAAAGAACTACATCATCATGATTTTTTTTTTAATTCTTTTGCCTTGCCCTGAAATAGTCCATTTTACAAGCAACATTGTACTCCATTTTGATAATAGAAGGTGCTTTTACTCCTGGGAGGACTGGTAATCAATGCCTTTTGACTACTATAAGGCCTCAAACTCAAGACAAATGCCTAACAAATGTGCATATTTAACATATCAAAGTAGATACTGGCTGAAAGGTTCTCCCAGCATCCCCCCTACCACCCTTCACAATCACAACTAACTCTTGCAGAGTCCTGGATCTTCTCAGCACTTCCCAACTCCACCCCCTACCCTAAACCTGGGTTTCTGCTTCCTTCCCCCAGCTGTTCATCCTGTATAACTTCATTCATTTTAGACACAGTCTTTTCACCCCTTGCTCTCTTCATTGACAGGTGCTCTCTTTGCTACCTCCCTCTCTCTTCCTTCCTTGCCAGCCCCGAAGGCCCAGTTTAGTCTGGCTACTTGCCAATGCCTCTGGCTGTTTTCTCCTTCATATTTACAATAAATCAATAAATCTTCTCCTCCTCCATACCTAGGAGAGTTATGTCCTTTTTTTTTTTTTTTTTTTTTTTTTCATTCAATGAACACCACAAAAAAGCAGCAAAAACTAGAAAGTGGCTGAATGAGAAGAGTATCATCCTATATATTTATCAGGGTGAATTGAAACTGTAACTATTAACAGTGAAGTTGGGTTACCCACTCGGGGTTCTTTGTCTCATCAATACAATAATTTTAAAATGTACTATAAAGGGCAATTTTATTTGTATTTAAAAGAAAAACCTCAGGGTAGACAAGTTGTAAATCTTGGAGCAGAGAGACAAAAGCCGTGCCTTAACATTAAACTGGCATGAACATCAGCCACAGGCTGGATAAGCAGCTACATGGCAGAAAGGAAGCTTTAGAAAATGAGGGAAGCTGAAAGTATTAGGGAAAGCCTGTTTAAAAAAAAATAAAAGACAGAAAGAATCAAAGGAAGAGCTATACTTCTCTGAGTAATTCAGTAACAGGAGCAAACATAAAACTGCACAGCCGTGGCTGTGTAGGCTACTGCACCAGAGGCAGAAATTCTTGAAAGGAAAGGACATGATCTCACTAAAGGGATAATTATTCTTCTTATCTCTTTAGCATCTCTTAAGGTAGCTCCACATTCCTGGGATAGTTGGAGGGTCCCCTAGCCAGGTGATTAACTAGCCCTTTGGACTAACTCTTAAATGAGCCAACACTACCATGTGTCGATGCATGAGTATGCCCTTCTTTACTATAACATGAGCACATGTGTGTATTAAATTCTTACTGTGGAAACCAGGCCAAGAACTTGCCAAAGAAAAGGTACACCACCTTCACCGTAAAGTAGCAGAAACTGGGCACTATAATGGCAGTGGCCTTCAAACCAACCTATCATCTGACAACTGCTTTATGTAGCAGAAACCAACAGGCAGAGAATTTCTGACTGTTCCTGGGAACTTAGCTTTGCTTGGTCCCCTTTTATAATGTGGCCTAATGACATGATCACTTGATGGGCCTAAACACACCATTTCCTGCTCCTGTCCCTTGACAGCTAGACTTTCATTCTGACCATGGACTATGTCTTCCCAGTGGCTGGTTAGGTTCCTTATCTTATCAATACAAACCCTCCTTCTATTTCTCTCATCCTATTTGTCAAAAACTCTTGAATTCTACTGGAACCATGTGCTATGCAATGTGTGAGATGAAAGAACCTGTGTTTTTGACTATCGGATTACCAAAATAAGTGGGATTATCTGGCAAATTGCAGCCACTGAAACTGGGAAACCTTATGAACATTTGTTAGCCAATGTATTCTGACACTATGGAAAGGTACAAATGTGTCTGTTTCTGGCATGGTGTTCTCCTGACAAGAAACTTGCAGGGAGATGCAGAGGCTGTCTTCCAGAGACAGCTGGGTATATTGTTGAGTGTTATATTAAGTCAGGAATCTGTAGAGGAATAAATCCAATAGAATGAATATATAGCAAAGGTGGTTTACAAGATACAGTCAGGCTAGTCCAGTAATGGCTGTCTCAGACCACAAAGGTTGAGTAAGTGTGTTAGTCCATAAGGATGAATGTCACAAAGGACCCCATATGGTGCTAGGGGCCTGGAGATCTACTGGTTTTCAGTTTGTGCTCCCAGTCTGAAGAAGCTGGTTCTATCATCAGCTAAGTGATGTCCCAGTGACAGCAAGAGACTGGACAAAGTTCAAGAAGGCAAGAAGGTGGCAGCACACAGTGGAAAGGTACCTCCTCTTCACCACCACCATTCATGAGGACTGCCATCAGATGGTTGTTGGCCATATCTGGGGTAGGTCTTAACAGTTCTCATTGTCTGATAAGAGAATCCCTCCACCAGTGCCCAATGGCCTGCTTTGCAAGCGACCTCACAGGAGAAACTGGAGCTCAGAAAGTCTAGGCACTGGGCCCTACCTTGGCCAGACTGCTTTTTGCATCTATTTCTTCTACTTAAAACTTACTTCCTGTTTGGACCATAAGGATAAATATAAAGAGGGTGAAAGATCTCTGAATCTCTTTATGCTTCTCTCTAACGTGTGGACATTGCATAAAACCTTTTTCCTGACTTCTGTTATTAATTTGGCTCTTTTATTTGGCTTACCAAGGATGGGTGGCCTATTAACACAACTGCTGGGGCTGCCAACTTCTTTGAAGCCCGAATTCTGAAAGTAAGAATATCTTCCTCTTACCTTCTTCTCCCCAGTAGCTACTAAGATTGACACCTGGAATGCCTTGTTTTTTCATCTAAAACGCCAATAAATCTTTTCTTAAATTTTCTCCTCAGACCATTAAGTTTTCCTATTACAAGAACTTACACAAGGGACCCTGATTCTCATAAGTAAAAATAGAAGCAGAAAGAAACAAAACTTTGCAACAGGAAGGAAAAAGAGAAGTGCTTGATCTTCAGGTGTGGCTAGTTCAGCCCCTGTGCTTATATAGAACCCTGTCTGAGCCTCTGCTGATAGTTAGCAGCCTGGCAGCCTTGAGGAAGAATTATATCAATTAGAAAGAATTATATGTTTCTATTTTTAGAAAGAAATTATTTTAAATCTGATATCTTTTTGCATACTTCACATAATTCACTTGTGTAAACTAGGCCAGGTGTTTCTGTTTTTGAAAGTTTATTCATCATTGATTAATATAAAACATTATGTACATAGATCCAGATAATAATATCATATTTTTTCATTTTTTTTGTTATGGGGTATTAAACCTGGACCCTCTTGCATGCTAAGCGCATGCTCCAATGCTGAGCTTATTGCTGACTATATATACTTCTTCTTGTGGGATCTTTGCCCTGTTCTTATACACCAACAAGTTAGTGATATTAATGCCTTATAATAAGATTAGTCTTACCTCTGGCTTCCAAAATTTCACTCATTTCTACCTCAACTTTCATAGGGCTTCATATAGCACATACATGTCTACTAATATTTGAATCATGATTATTCCGTTCATCTCCAAAAGTTATAGATGTATCATAGCTCTTATCTTAGGGTCCTCACCCAAACTGTCCATAATACTCTATTTGCTATAATGTAGGGTTGATTCTCCATTTTCTTTCAGTTTCTTTCCAATACTTATTTGTAATGCTGCCTCCACATCACCTGGTGTTTATCATAACACTTCGGCTCCTTTCATTAGTTTCTATCTTCTTCATTTGTTCTATAGCAGACTTACTGAGAATAAAAATTTACAATGAACAGAACTTAAGGCTTACAGTTCTGGACACTGAGAAGTCAAAGATCAGAGCAGAGTCACCTAGAGTGAGTCTTCTTACATCTTCATCATACACAGGCAGAAGGGCAAAGAGGCAAAAGACAGTTGAACTCATCATTTGATAATGGAGTTAATCTCATCTTTTGAGATGAGGATTGATTGTTGAAAAGGATGATTAAGAGTAAAAATTAAAACTTATGTAATCAATCTCTAAGGCATGAAATCAGTAACCATAAAACTGGGTCTTTTAAGGAAACTAAACAAAAAAGAATATGTCCAATGTTCTTAACTACATTTTGATATAACAAATGATGGTTGTGTTATGTCATTCTATTGAAAAATAACCTACAACCAAATACATAAGCTCATTCACTTTCCTCTGCAATTGATAAGAGGCGCACAATTAAAAAGCCAGTAAACTAAGAAACATCCAGTAACTGTCTACTATGTAATTTTGAAAACAAATCCTCCTTTGCTTGATACTGAGTATTTATTCCATATGCCTGAATTCTTTTCCAATAGAGATGAGAACTGAGGAACACTGGTAGAAGACTATATGGTCTTTCTATTCTTAACATTTCCAAAATCCTTACCACTGGAAGTACATATAGAAGCAAGAAGCAAAATATGGGTAGAGCTGCGTTTCAAAAAATGACATACACACCCTAATTGACGTGGGATGTTTTTCTGTATGCAGATTATCATTGGATAATAAAGGAATTGCTTTAGATTATGGCAAGTCATCTTAGAAGCACATGGGAAATTCAAGCATAGCTAAAAGAGAAGGAGGGTGGAATCAGAGATAGATGCTATGAGCTGCTACCCAGAGACCAAGATGTAGAGAAACCCAGGTAAATCATGAGCCATGCGGCAAGATATGGATGAATAAAAATGGGTTAATTTGTAAGAACTAGCAAACAATATGTCTGAATCATGGGTCAAAGATCATATAATTAATATAATCTTTCGTGTGATTATTTGAGACTCCTGGTCTGAATCTCAGGGCTAGTCCAGGCCAGAAACTTCTTAATAAATCTAATAATACTGAATGCCATTTGATCTGAAAATGAATCCTGAAGTATAGATATAATGCCTATTATAGACATTGCAATAAATTAATATGAAGGCAAATGTAAGAAAAAGACCTCAGAGGGCTGAAAAGAAAATAATATTTAAGAGAAATTAGAGAGGTAATTTGAAAGCCATGGGCTCTAAATTTATATCAAATGGAAGACATATAAATATAATAACTACTGGCCAGTATGGCTCTGAATATAACATATGCAACTGAAGCATGTACAACCTCATTTATCTTACGAGTAAAGGGACTGAGAATGTGCATGTTTGTGTGTGTATGTGTGTGTTTGTGTGTGTGTGTGTGTGTGTGTATGGGAGTGTGGGTGTGAGAATAACACTGGATAAATGAGTTGGATAGAGTAGTGAATTAGAATATACGTATACATATTGTACAACTGTGAACAATAATATGACAAACGTACTCATGAAAATACAAACTTCACAATGAAAGGCAAGAATGAGAAGTTTCTGCAGACTTATAGACTTGGGAACTCATTCTATTGGCCAAGAAACTAACACTTCTAAAATATAGGACATTAACTATGTGCCTATTATTCACACAGCCATGGACATAAAAGAGAATTTTCCTGAAAAACCTCAGTACAGAATGAGAAGAGAGCAAGATCTCCAGGAGATGCTGGCAGAAGTGGGGCTCTCTGTTGACTACTCGCTGCCTAAGCTTCAGGGAGACCTGGATGTAACCTGTGTCCAGGCCTTACAACACTTAGAAGAAAAAGACCTCCAGAAACTGAAGTCCCAGACACAGCACACATGGGAGAAAAAGGCTCTGGAGAAGCTGCTTGACCTCTCACAGTCAAAAAATGTTGGAGACTTCCAGGAGACTCCAGGGGAGATGATAAAGACCAGGCAGAGGGTGGCAGGACAGGCACTACAGGATCTGAGGGCCTTGCAGTCAGAAGGGAAGAACAGACAGGACTAGGGAGTGTGCATTCAATGGGAAAAAGGCTAATCTGGTGAAGCATATTCTCTACTTCCAAGCTGAAGAAGAAAACTTTAATGAATATTGGCAATACATTCATCATCCAGAACCCATATCGAGAAGATACTGTTTTGAAAAAGGAAGTGAAAAATAAAGACTTTTTAAAAAATAAGTTTAGGTGACATCAAGAATGTTACCCTCTCTGCTATTCATGAGTCCACAGCAGTAGCTAAAGATAAAGGCAGCACTGCTTCTGGCTGGTTGGATTTGTTCTGTGATCACCTAGGAAGTAACCTGATCTTTCCAAGAAAAGACCTGATAAGCATTGAGCACCAGGAGATAAAGGACACCGAGTTTCTCAAAGAAGCCATGAGTGCAGCTTTGGACCCTGCACTGAGGAAAGTAGAAGAGGACTGCTCAAGTAAGCCCATAGAGGAACTGGTTCCTGACATTGAGAAAATTCTCTCTGAACATCTCTGTGGCTGCTGGAAACAGTGTCCTTTTTGTAAAGCAATTTGTACAAATACCATTGCCTCGCATGGAGGAGACCACAGTGTGCCATTCCACTGTCTGAGGCTCTCAATGGATGGCATTATTATGAAACAGACTATTTTTTCATTGACTTCTGTACTAGTTCAGTAGCAAGTGATAATTCATTTATTTTACGTGACCTCTGGAAATACCCATATAAGAGGTATCAAGAAGCAGGAGGTGATTATGCCACGTGGAGCATCACCCCAGATTCATCTACCCAGCCATATTGGAAATGGTTTGTTTGTCACTTCAGATCAGAGCTTGAAGAGAAATATGAAAAGTAATTTACAAATTTAGGAACTATTCCAGATTCATGGACCAAAATCACAAAGCAAGAAATACTTGATAACTTGAAAAATAATAATTGCCATAAATAGAATGCTGGCACCATCATCATAATTTCATACTATCCAAGGAAATATAATATCAGTTTTCATCACATCTTCAAGTCTCTAAATTGAATAAGTAAAAAATAAATTAAAGAAGTAAAAAATAAGTTACTAAGATTTGAAGATTCTTCTATAAAATGACTTCATTTCTCTTGTACTTAATATTTCCTGCTTTATATATAATGTACTAATTATGTTAATTTTTGCTTGTTTTCTTTAATTTTTATTGTGGGGGGCTTGGGGTGTTGTGGTTCTCATGTTTTTTTAATTACTTATTTATGCGCTGATTTTAAAGAGAAAAAACTAAAAATTGTATGATTAGGGAGATGGAGAAAACTTACAAAAACTGGAGAACGTGAAAAACAATATCAAAATATAGTGTATGAACAAGGCTTTCAATAAATAAGAGCTATAAAATAATTGAAAATCTTGGTGTTACATGTAGGTCTAAGAAGGTATCATTCCTGAAATTATATTATAGTGATTGGGTGGTCAAGGCTGATGTTTAATAATGATTGCCACTTTGACATGATCTAAAATCACGTAGTAGACAAGACTGCAGGTCATCAGGGAAAGGTATTTATAGGGAAGATTATTTATGCCTAGAAGAGAAGATAAGGATTAGATTAATGGAGGCAGTAAGACTTTCCCTAATTGGAAATCACCATTTCCTGTGCTTCAGTACAAGACTGCATGAAAAGGAGAAAGTTACCTGAGCACAGACCATTTATTGTTCTCTGTTTGTTGACCAGTGATGCAGGGAGACCCTTAGCTCAAGTTCCAGACTCTATAATTTTCCTAACTCTTCCTCAAATCGCAAGCTGGAACTCTGCTTAAATGGATTTTTGAACCAGTGGTGTGTAATGTTACATAATTGCATTAGGTAATTTTCTGTTCTTGGGATAAAATTCCACAGCCAAAAGCTACTTGAGGAAGAAAATTATTTTTTTGGCCTAAGATGGAGAAGTTTCATCATAGTGGGGAAGCACAGCAACTGGAAGCAGGAACAAGAAGCTGAGAGATTATATCTCAACTGCACAAAGGAAACAGAGTGTGGACTGTATGCCAGTGTGTCTACAAACTCTCAACTTGACACTCCAGTGTCATACTTCCTATAGCAAAGGTACATAGGCTGAGAAGAAATGAAGTATGTCCTAGACTTTTTATATCTCCACAAACAGTAGCACCAAATAGAGATTAAGTGTTCAAATACATAAACCTATGGGTCACTTCTAATTCAAATCATAGTTTTCTAATCCTGTCCCCCAGAAGCTCATGACTATGTCATAATAAAAATCCCATTTATTCCAACAAAAAGATTTCTGTAGTATTTAATAGTCTCAACATTGATTAAAACTCCAGAATCTAAGTAAATTCTGAGATATCAAACAAACTTTCTTGTTCACATTGTTAAGAGTAGGGATTTTACTGCTACCAACAGAGAATGAGAACCCAGGTCCATCACCTAGATCTAGCACAGCATAAGGGGGTAAGAAATTGCTGCCCCAATGGACAGTTATTTTAAGAGAAAAACCTATGTAATCAAGATGCAACTCACCTTGATGTGCCAGGATTGGGCAAAGAGGTAAGGTACAGCAGCCATTGGAGTTTTCTGGCACAAATACAACCTTTGAATCCATTGGCTGCTGCAGAAATTTATTCACAGATCTGGGCCCTGCTCCCAGAATGAATCTAGGTCCTTACACTCTCCCCTCTAAATGGTTCCCGAGAATCCCAATCATGGGACTCTCCTGTCTCTAGTGTCAGAAGGAGCCACACTACTGCTTTCACCACACTCAGAGTTTGGGGGGGGTTATCTGGGTCTTTTGAAGCTTTCCATTCTTCACTCTAGAAATCTTCCTTGAGTGTGACAGGGTCCAATGGCCTGGTGGATACAGGTGGCTATACTGTCAGCCTTGAAGGCTGTGGGTATGGTCAGTAGAATGATATAAGGTCCTTTCCATCTGGGTTCCAAGGACCCTAGGTGATGTCTCTTAACATAGACCCAGTCTTCTGGTTGAAACACATGGGATTCAGGGGAGGAACCAGATTCATAGAGGGCCCTGAGTTTGGGCTACAATTCCTTGTAGGCCGACTGAACCCCTCGTATAGCATCTAGTTCTTGTTCATCTAGTTCTGCTAGCAAGTCCACCTGAAGGTTGGGGATGATGGGGGAGGGGATGCCAAACATAATTTCAAATGGGGTTAGTCCTATCTGATAAGGGGAGTTTCTGGTCCTATATAAGACAAAGGGAAGGAGAGCCACCCAGTCTGTGCCAGTCTCCAAGGTCAATTTAGTCAGGGTCTCTTTTAATGTACAGTTCATCCTTTCTATCTGCCCTTAACTCTGGGGTCTATATGCACAATGTAACTTCAAATCACTCCCCAGAAAAGTGGCTAAATTCTGATTTGCCTGGGACACAAAAGCTGATCCATTATCTGACCCTATCATAGTAGGAAATCCATACTTAGGGAGGATGTCTTCAAGTAGTTTCTTGGCCACCACCTGCACCATTTCATATTTGGTGGGAAACGCCTCTGTCCATCCTGAAAAACTGTCTAAAAATACTAATAAATACTTGTAACCATACTTGCCAGGTTTTATCTCAGTGAAGTTATTCCCCAATAATGTCCTGGCCTCTTCCCTATGAGTCAAGACTCAGAGTTCTTAGAGTTGGCAACAGCATTGGTGAGTTGGCAAGCTTTGCAGTTGGTGACAATGCCTACAATTTTTTTCCTGTACATCCTTGATTTTTGTTCTTGACTGTTCAACCAAGTCCTGCATTCTCCATGTCCCCATATGAGAGGATTGATGGATCTTGGCAAACAGTCTATCTCCTAGATGTTTAGGCAAGATGATTTTACTATCTGCAGTTCTCCACCACTGCAGAGACAGACTGGCTCATCAGGAACTCTGTCCTTTACCCTGAGATTCTTCAGTGTGGTGCAAGATAAGGCATTTTAAGAATATGTACAGGGCCCAAGAGTGAGGAATAGCAAATAATAAAGTCTACAGATGGTTGAGAAGCCCAGAGCTGAGGAAGAAATGACATTTTCCAAAACAAGAACCATTAAAACTAGGGCTTAGAAGATGAATTTGGGGAATGCTGAAGGCATTTTTTCCAAGATAGAAGAGAAAGGAGCATTTAGCTGAGTGGAAATGAACTATGAGTTTATAAATAACTTAAATGTGCTCCAGTATAGAATTTGATTTGACTGAAAGGAAATTTAAGAAGTTGTAACATATAGGAGGTTTTAATAATTTGTGAAACCTCAAGTAATTCATTAGAAGAATAATCAATTTAAAGTACATTCCTGTGAGATTTGTGGTTGAACATCTTTGATTTGAATGTAAAAACATTTTTATCTGCACCTATTTTATGAGATGAATTCAAATATTTGCCTATAGGGCAAGTAACCACCTTTCTAGAGAAAATGTGTTGATTAACAGAGAGTAAGGAGGGTACTTGTCTATCTTCAGAGGAGACTCCTTGCCATTTAACAGTATTTGTTCTCGCTACTTACACAGCTGTTGGCAAACGTGTCCTTTGAGACTCAGCCCATTACTGAATAGATGGGGATAGATAGGGTGAAGCAGGTTTTTTCTTTTTATGTTGGCTGTACTACATATAACACATCAATATATAACATGCCAGCCTCCACAAGCAAGTGTAGAATACAACAAACATAATAACAACAACAGAAAAAAAAATACCTGTGTTACTAAGTGTTCTTCCTTCAAAGTATCAAATGGAGTATAAGTTTGGAAAGTGACAGAAAAAGAAAAACAATGAAAGAAGTGGAAGTGTAGGGAAAAGTTATCTTTAAAAAAAAAAAAGAAAAAAAAAATAAACCATTGGTTAATGAACAGACATCCACCCAGCTGACTGACAATACTCCTCTCATCTGTGATTATAAATAAACATTTCCGAGAAATGGGCTTTGACTGAGAAATGAAACTGAAAGTTTCTGTTTAGTAGCAGGTCAAGGGTGGCTTAAATAATGAGAGGAAATGTTAAAGGACATTCTCAGCAGGAGTGGAAGTGGGGGAAGGTTGAACCTGCATTAAGCTTCCTGCAAGGCTGACTGATTAGAACTCCACTTGTTATGCCCAAAGTTGCCATCCCAGAGAGACCACCAGAGACAAGGAAGTAAAGGAATGCAATAGCAAGGTTTTTTGATGTAAATACAAGCCATGGCAGGGAACCCAGTCCAGCTCTTGCCATAGCAAGATCAGGAGGGGTTCCCAAGGGGAGCTTAACAGCCACTTTTAAAGGGAAAAACCACAATTTGGGGTTACTCTAGTACAAGGTTGTGTGCTGACAGCTAATCTAGGGTATTTCTCCTTGAATCTGGGCCCAGGAATGATGGTCATGTATTTTGACTAGAGCATTTGGTGGTCAGAGAGCAGGGTAAGAGTGGTATAGATTCTGCAGTCAGAACTGAGGTCATGCTGTCCCTCTGTGAACAGCAGTTTCTAGCTATGACCTCTGAGAACTGGGTGAGGGACTCTTTCTCAGGGCTCTGTCTGCTTTAGTTCTGCATAGTTCTCTAAAATGGAAGACTCCTTTTAGTCCTGGACCCCACCTGGATCATCCAGGAGTCCAGCTCATTCTCTCCTAGAACTGGGCAAGCCCCTGCCAGGAATGTGGAACTGAACTCTATTTTATCTCTATGGCTACTAGATTACAAAATGGCATTTCTTGAGCTAAGTTTACTCTCTTCACACTCATTTTGGAGAGTTGAAATGCTGTATGTAACTCAAGTTATCTTGGGCTATCTTAGCCCCTAAGTAGTCATTTGTGTCTACTTCTCTATTTGACAAAACTATTTTGTAACTAAACACAAATATTTCAAAATTGCAAGCAAACACCTGACTTTTACCAACTCAAAGGTTAAACATGTCATCAGGTAGGATCTGCAGCCCAAAGCAGAGACTTCTTCACTTTGTTGTCATCTGCCACTCTCATGTTTCTGCCAATGCGTTGAAAAGTGAATTGATTCATGATTTTTCTTTCTCTGTGTCTATTAAAACTTTATTGAACTGCTACCGTATTGGAATACAACATTTGCAATAGGCTGAATCATCCCTGGGCCATCGTCACTCATATTTAACTACAGAATAAATTATCTTATTCCCATTGACGTAAGAAGATTTGTTTTGCACCAGCAGAGCTGTATTGTGGAATGAAGTGATTGTCTACTTCATAAAGCACAATACTCTGGTCCCTTCATGTATAGCCAGTGTTGTCTAACTCTCTAAAACTTGAGATGTGTAAGACAAATCCTAACTCTTCTTGAATCATAGCATATGACTGTTTGTAAACAGAAACACCAATGCAAGACTTAACAGAAAGTAAAAATATAAATCATTGAGAAAATAAAGATTTTTCTTTTAAAAATTTTGAAATTTTCTCCTTTATTCAAGATTCACTAGTTCACTAGAATTATATGGAAAGAGTAAATTTAAATGTGTGTGTGTGTGTATGTGTATGAATAAATGAACTACAGATGTGTTTTTCATGCTGCCCCTTGTCTTAAGAGTCCATTTTACAAGCAGCTTCTGGCTGCAGTTTGATAATGGAAGGTGCTCATACTCCTAGTTGAACAGGACAGGACCACAGCACCTTGTGAGTCATAGCAGTGTAAGGTCTCAATCTCTAGACAAATGCCTAGTTAACATATCAAAGCAGATGCTGGCTTCCAGGTTCTCCAAGTATCACCCCAGTATCACAGTTACCTGTTCTAGAGTCCTGGATCTTCTCCACATGTCTCAATCTACCTGCTAAAATGAATCTTTCCAACACTTGACCTGGACTTCTGCTTTTCTTTTCTGTGTAACCTCAACTGTTTTTGGACACAAACTCTTTTTACCTCTTGTTCCCTAGGTTCACATCTACTCTCTTTCTCTTCTGTTCCTCTCTCCATCCTCCACTTATGGACCTGGACACCTACAGAGGCTTCTGGCTGTTTTCTCCCTCATGTCAACAATAAACCTTTTCCTTTACCATAGCCAGATGTGTCCTGTCCTCATTTTATTTTATTTTTTATTCAAGGAGCACTACCCCCTACCACAAACTAGGAAGT